>BRYF01000012.1:3955000-3957500 GCA_030159135.1 Actinidia polygama
TATAATGTGGTGAAAATCTATACCTTATGATTTGAATTTAAGTGTACTAAATGCATGTTCTCATATAAGATTAGAACGAAAAAAGCTAGTTTATAATTAAATAGGCTAATACTAGGTTTCTCTTCTCACTTACAAGGATTAATGATCGGTAATTTTAGTAAGAAAACTGCTAACTACCATTCTAATGATTGATGATTAATTGTCCAGAAGTATATTGATTAGCAGGAAAATGTGTAAATATTGGTCTAAATATATTAAAATATGTAAAAATTGTATAAATGACTGAAAAATGTCTGTTAACTACCACTCAATCAATTAATGACATTAATTAGTAAGACTATTTTAGTAATTATATTCAAATAATAAGATTCACTCTGTATTAAAATTTTATTAGTATTAACTTGCAATATTGAATATTTACTCACGTGGGGCCAACTTCGGAGGCTAATTTTACACGTGGTCAACCATATAGTAAGTCTTAAAAAAGGGTAAATTTCACCATTAGTTCCTATTATTTGATCAAAGTTTCAATTTGATCTCAATAGTTTCAATTTAAATATTTAAAACCCTAACGTTTTAATTTGATTTTAATGTAGTCCATAAATCAATACATGTTAATAGTTTCAACAGAAAATGAGCATGTGAAAAACTTATATTGTCATTTTTAAAGACCTAAGTGAAATTTTTGCCAAACTAGAAGACCAATAGTGATAAAATTAACCTCTAATAACGGCTATGTGAGCTTCACAGACTAATTTTTCATTCAAATTTTTAGCAGGTATTGAAGGAGGAAAAATGTTATAGATCAAAAACTAAAACATAGAAAATAGTCAAGAAATTTTAGTGTACCAGTGATATTTATAATGGTTGTGCTCCATAATATACTAACATTAAATTTACATCTTTTATTTATTTTCTTGACTATTTATATAATTTAATTCTTGATTTGTAGCATTTCTCTTTATGGGAAGACTATATTGAAATTAAATTAAAATTTAAAATTATTATTGTTTAAATTTAAACTATAGAGACCAAAGTGAATTTTTTGAGAATTTACAGGGACTAATGATATAATTTACCCTTTAAAAAACACTACCACCTCCGTCACCGACTTGGCACTCGACGCAAGCATAGTAACTTAAGGAGCATTCTTACCCACGCGCGGACTCCTCGATCCGAATCCCACGCGTGCACTCACTAATGACGACCTTAACTCAATAGAGTTAGTAATAGATACACACTTATTTTTGAGTGTGTACAAGACACACCCATTTTTATTCTCTCACAAAACAAGTGAGACCCATTTTAATTAAGGTTTTCACGTGTTTCTAAAAACCCTAATTAGGGCGGATCTCACTTATTTGTGAGAGAGCAAAATGGATGTGTCTTGTACACACCTACTTTTGAATGTGTACCAATCATTATTCTAACTCAATATCCAATGGTTATATTTAAAAGTTACAAATCGCAATCCAATAGGGAACTTGTAAATTCCAATATACTCAATACCAAATTCTATTTCTTTAACTGTTAAAATTAAGTGATATAAAAGATTAATCACATAACACAAAAAATAAAAAAAATGTTGAACGTTAAACACAATACAAGATAACAATAAAAAAAGCTAAATCATAAAATCAAAAACCCCTAAAATAAACCATCAAAACTCTAAAGAATAATAATAGAACAACAAACGGAACTTGTAAATTCCAATATACTCAATACCAAATTCTATTTCTTTTACTGTTTAAAATTAAGTGATATAAAAGATTAATCACATAACACAAAAAATAAAAAAAATATTGAACGTTAAACACAATACAAGATAACAATAAAAAAAGCTAAATCATAAATCAAAACCCCTAAAATAAACCATCAAAACTCTAAAGAATAATAATAGAACAACAAACGCACTTTCTCAAAGTAGTTAAGGGTAATATTAATAAATGCATGAAATACCAGGTTATGTGTAAATAAAATTGGAGTTTTAGGTGAATTCAATGAAGTATATGTATTCGGATTTGAGAGTCATCATACCTTATTCGGTCTGTACCCAAATAGATATTTCGTGCATTCCACTATACTCGCCTTGAATGGGGAAAAAAATAAGAAAAAAATTATATTTAAAAAATCAAACCGTTTAGGCAGGTTCAAGTTAAACTGTATTTATATACTTACGGGTGACTTCAAATCACCCATAATAGAAAATTTTATTTTTATTCTTATTATGGGAAGGGCACACACCTACACACGTGTATGGAGAACACAATTGTTTCCACGTTCCATCCTAATCAAAGAAGGAACCAGACTTCGTAATTTTAGCCCAAGACTAGTTCTCAGCCAAGGTCTACCTCTGGCTTTTCCTTGGGTCAGACCTCCTCAGGCGAGACCCTCCTTACCCATATGAGGTCCTTAGACCACGGGCTGCCAATATTCAACTCTATCTAAAAGGTTTACAAAATAGAGTGTTAAATAGAATACGCTCAAGTAGAACAAATTA
>BRYF01000012.1:3995000-3997500 GCA_030159135.1 Actinidia polygama
AAGGTTGAAGTGAGCCATTGTTAGAGGATGAGGAGGGTGGCTTGGAAGGGTTTGATGAAGAGGAAGTAGAGGGTATTCTGGATGAAATTGACGGTGAATATGAAGAGAGTGATGAGGAAGAAATTAGTTTGGACAAATGAAGATTATATTGATTTGGACATGGAAGAATGTGGGTTTCAGAGTTGGAAGATGAAGGCAATGATTTGGAGGAGTGGGATGGGTTTGCCCCGGCCGGTGTTGGTTACAGGAACATTACTGAAGAGATTGTCAATAAGTGAAAGAAGAAGAGGCTGTCGAAAACAGAGAAAGAAGAGGTTGTCTAGGGAGGCTAAGAGGGAGAATAAGTAGCCACTGTTTGTGCCTGTTGCAATTCTTCGGAATTACGGGAAGGTGAAGAATCAGATGGCTGAAAACTTGATACCTGATTTTGATTTTGATCGGTTGATCACTACCCGGCTGAAGAAACCCACAGGGAATGATGATGCTACAGTTGTGGTCATGGTTGTTGATTATGTTGATTTTGATGGGTCATTTCCTAGACGAGCAGTGAGGTCTTTGTTTAAGGCATTGGAAGGAAGCATAGATGGTCCCCCAAAAAAGTAGGAAGTGGCCGAAGCTTGTTTTGTGGCTACAAAGGCCGACCTACTACCATCTCAAATTTCCCCTACTTGGTTAGATAGATCGGTTTGTCACTGTGCAAAGGCTGGGGGAGCACCTAAGCTGAGTGGGGTTTATTTGGTTAGTTCCCAATAGGATTTGGGTGTGAAGAATGTGTTGTCATTCATTAAGGAGTTGGTTGGCCCTCGAGGCAATGTGTGGGTTACTGGGGCTCAGAATGCCTGTAAGTCTACGCTAATCAATGCATTTGCTAAGAAAGAAGAGGTAAAAATGATGAAACTTACAGAAGCTGCTGTGCCTGCTACAACACTTGGGATATTGAGAATTGGAGGAATATTGTCAGCCAAGGCAAAGCTCTATGACACCCCAGGACTCCCCCATCCGTATTTGATGTCCATGAGATTAAATAGGGAAGAGCAGAAAATGGTTGAAATACGAAAGGAGTTTCAGCCTCAAACTTCCCGGATGAAGGCAAGTTGTTTTTGTTCTATCACTTAAATGTTGGGACATTCAAATCCCTGTAATAATTTTGTTTACTTTTTTCGTTTCCCCATTGCCATTGGAAATAACTGCTCAAAGCTTCTGATCAATGTTTAAATGGAATAAAATCATTGGTGTCTCTTGTAGAAACTTAACTATGGGCTTATGAACCATTTCACACACCGGACCGTTAAACACCTTAATTTTTCAAACTGACTTTCAACGTTTTGTGAATCTGAGCTTAGCAATGAACGTACTACTGTATCTGTCTCTTGCTCTAAGTTTTCATTTTTACATGATTTACTGAGCTTACCTTGTCATAATTGTGTCAGAACTTATCATACAATATTGTGTTTGTTTACTATATTTATCAAAAGAAAAAAGAATGAACTTGTTATCTATGCTTGTTTCCAAATTATATACTGTTTGTTTGAGAATTATTCTCAAGTAGCTGATGATCATATTCTTTCACCATGTAAAAGTTTATCGGTCATTTGCATTAGTTGTAGTATTTTGTCACTTGGCAAAAATGAAGATAAAGATTTTGGTAACTTGGTTCAATGATACGAGAATTAGAAAACTGTGCATAAGTGGTCTTGGAGACATGCATAATATTTCTTTTTGTTAGTCTCTTCAGTGTTTCAAATGGTTTTCACGAGGTAGTTTGGACTTTACCCCTATGTTTTTAGTCGTACTATGCACGCAGAGTAAAAGGATAAATAAAATAACTAATCAACTAGACCTTAGTTAAGCTTTTATGATTTGGGCAACAACAACTAATTCTCTACAACATGCAGATACTTTTTTTCTTGTGAATGTGTGTGAACATGGTGATGTGATCAAGAGCAGGCATGCTGGTGCCAGGCATCAAACTGAACATTAAGGAAATTTAACAACACAACCATAAGTATTGGGTAATCCACAAATAACACAACAAATACAACTCAGAGAGAGAAGGAGAAAATCAAACCATTTAACTAAGATGTAAGCGCTCGATCTGACTGGACTCGTACTTGTTGGCTAAACCCAACCAGTATAATGATGCAAGGAACTTCATTATTCAGACTCCAATGGAACTTTTAGAATGACTCGATCAGTCCAATTGCGTGCAGATAAATTATTCCTTTTTTGCTGCATCTTGAGCACATTCAAGGTGGAGCTTAAACTCACAAGACCCGCATTCAAACCCAGGGTGCAAGGAAAGGTATTTATGTAATCTTTTGCCACAGTGGTTGCACAGAGAGCCATATTCGTTTCTAAATTGAATAAAAGTGAGAGGGTGTTGGTGACCTTCAACCTTAAAGTATGCCCCAAACTTGACATTCGAATATTGATCTTGATCATGCATACACCCAAGGTGAATAGACCGGTCACATTCCACACAGTTGTAAAACCAAAACCT
>BRYF01000012.1:4015000-4022500 GCA_030159135.1 Actinidia polygama
CAAAAATTTGGTCCGGTCTGATCCAAATCGGTTGGTTTGGTTCAATTTTTTAGGAGCCGTTTCGGTTCTGATTTTGAAATCCTTAAAATCAACCTAGCTATGCGGTTCAGTTCACGGATTTGTGTGATATGTTCCAGTTCCGAACCAAACCAAACCAGGTAAGATTAATATTTTTTATATATTTAATACAATGAGTCCTCACCTTATATGTGGTGAGACTTCCTCACTAAATAAAAAGTTTTAACTATAAATACAAAAGATCTAATACCAATATATATTTTTCTGCAGTCTTTTAATTTCTTTCACTCATGCATTTGTTAATTTATGCACATCTTAATTTTGGACATTTAAGTTTATGTGGTCATCTTATAATCTAGCTCTATGGAGTGTTTAATATAAAATTTATCATGGTTATGTGATTGTTTTGTAGAAGATTTATAATGATATGTTTATGTCATGGATATATCTATGTGATTGTTTAGTAAAAAATTTAAGAATTTATCTACCAAAATCGTGGTTTCAAATTGGAATCTAACCGCTATTTGTAGGTTCGGATTTGATTTATTCCAACTTTTGGACGGATTAGATTGGTTAGGAAATTTCAAGAACAATTGGATTTGATTCGATCCTTGATTTTACTCAAAATCGAACAAATTCGATCCGTAAAGACCCCTACCTCCGTTCTCCTCAATCCAAACATCAAATAAATATCACTTCTCTCAGTTCTCCTCCCTTCAGCTCTGAACCCCTCAATCCAAAGAGCGCGCAAGTTAGAAATAGAATGGGAATAGCTTGTATAAAAAAAACAACAACTCATAAATTATAATTTGAGCCCTTGATTTGTTATCTTCTGAAGCTTAGGCCCAAGATGGTCATTATGTTTCAATACCCACTCTCTTCATCAAGTTTTTTTTCTTTTTTTGTATTTAGTGAACTTTTCAAATTAGATCAAAATTCTTACATTTTTATATTCTTCTTGTATAATAAAATCGAAAAAAATATAATTCTTCATCAAACGGTGAAAAAAAATTCACTAAAAATAAAAGATAAAAGAATTGCTAACGAAAGCAACTAATCAAATTATCAAAACAGATAATCAACTAATCAATTTGTTGAAGTTTATATTATCTTTTTGAACTTTAGTTTAAGAATATATACATTGATAGATATAAAAATATCATAATCTTCATATACATAATTTTAATTATCGTGTATGAGTAAATGTATGTAGGGCCCATTTTCATTCTTTGCTTAGGACCCTCAAATCTCAAGACCAGCCCTAGCAATGGTTCAGGTGGTGAGTGTTACTTATATGAAGTTTCCTTGCCATCTTCTTCCCATCAAATCAGTAAAACATTACCTAATCGCTCTTTGCGATTGAAGAAAATGGTCATTGACGAAACTAACCTTCTTTTAAGGCAGGTTGGATGGGGGTTTTCAGATTGGGACCATTTTAGAAATATAAGGTTCAAATTCAGAAAAACAAAATATTGGGGGGTTAATTTGTTACAAGGCTTGAAACTTGAGGAATTTTTAAGTAATTTCCCCCCTTATTTTAGGAATAAAACTATACCTATGTGGCTCTTAAATTTTAGATTATACACTACCATCTCATTTTAATGTTCTCTCTTAGAGTTCCCCTCTCCATTTTCTCCATAAGAGCTTTAATACTATGAAATCTCTGCAATTTTGAATGAGTATTCTATCTCATCTCAAATACAAATTTCTCAAACCTCCGTTTTTCATATTCTATTTTCATGTTCCTACATTGACAAAATGATTTATTAAATTTATGGATTCATTTGGCACCGGCAAGAGGATCACATTCGGTCAAGAACGTCTTCTTCTTCATCCATAAAACCAAACAGAATTAACAATAAAGAATAATCAAATTATTAGAATGCCCCCAGAAAAAGCAAAAAAAAGGTTCAGCAATGCTATAGGACCAAAAAAAATGACTAAAAGTACCCAAATGATGAAGCATGTGAACCTAATTAATTTCGGATACTTTATGAGTATTTAGCACAAACTATAAACAAGATTTTTGAAAAAAAAAAGATATTATAAATTAGGAAACAAAAAGACAAACGCTGAAATTTCCTTTGATGTTGCTCAACGGAAATGGGCATAATATCTGCATTCAATACAGGGATAGAACCAATACTGTATCAGTTTCTCGTGACAGATATCACAGGAGCAGGGACATCGGGAATATCCATGTACATATGCGCGAGTGAGGGTGAGGGGGTGATGGTGATGGCTTTGATTGAGGGTGGAAGGCATGGAAGCACAACTCTCGTGAACCAAGAAGAAACAACTACTCCATTTATAAGACACGCCTCTATGCTCATTGCCGCAAGCGTGACAGAAGAATAAGGCTGGCTTCAGCAAGGGGATCAAAGGGTGTGGGTGACATTCTTGTTGGATTCTGAGCGCCATGGAAACACATTCCAAGTCGAGTTTTAACCCACAGGGGCGACATGCATATGTACGTTCCCTACGTGAAAATGTGTCGTAGGCCATGCACTTGCAAAAAATTGTTCACCCAACGACGAGAGTGAGAGGGTGGTCGGAGTGCAACAGGTCTTTCAACTCAAGGGGTACTTCTGCGAATACGTTATGCAAGTAACACTTAAGCTCTTCACAGTTGTAGAACAGACCTGATAGGAGTGGGTAGAGACACGCAATACATCAAACCTCCCAGCCGTCAAGGTTTGGCAATTCATTGTGGATGATCAACGTATTTTTAAGTTTGAAGTGCTCCATCTATTCCTCCAGCTCTCACAAATCAAAGTTGAAATTGCTTGGATGATATGCTAATTGCATCTAAGAGCAAGGTGGAGATTGACCAATTGAAAGCTCAACTCAACTAGGAATTTGAAATGAATGATCTCGGCGAAGTCAAGAAAATTATGGATAAGGAGATTAAGTAGGATAGAGTGAAAGTTACAGTTTGGTTAACTCAGATTCAATATCTGTAGAAAATTTTAAATAAATTTGTCATGGATGGTTCAACTAAACATGCCAGTACACCGCTGGCCTTTCACTTCAAATTGAGTGCTTCTATGTCTCCGAGTACGAATGAAGAAGAGCGAAAGCAAATGGCAAGTGTTCCGTATGCTAATGCGGTTGGTGCTCTGATGTACGTTATGGTTTGTACGAGACCGGATATTTTACATGTTAGCATGGTCAGGTTATGCACGACCCAGGAAAAGTTCACTAACAGGTTGTAAAATAGATTCTACGGTATATTCATGGTACAATCGATGATGGTTTAAAATTTTCAAGGACGACAAGCCAGGTCAGTATTCAGTTGGTTACGTTGATTCTGATTATGCTGGTGATCTTGACAAACGACAATCAACGACTAGATTTGTTTTTACTATGGCTGATGGACCGGGTAGTTGGCGTTCTACTCTTCAGTCTAGAGTTGCCTTGTCCACAACTGAGACAGAGTATATGGTCGTGACGGAAGCTTTTAAGGAAACTATCTGGCTGCATGGTTTGATCAATGACTTGAGGATTTCTCATGAACATATTAGAGTTTTTTGTGACATCCAGAGCGCTGTCTGTTTAGCGAAGAATTATGTTTATAATGCTCGTATTAAGCACATTGATGTCCGGTTCTATTATTTTCAAGAAATTATGAATGAAGGAGATATATTGCTTGAGAAGATAAAGTACTACGAATAACACTGCTGATATGATGACAAATATTATTTCTAGAGTCAGGTTTCAATACTACTTGGACTTGATCAATATCTCTTCGCTAGATGACGCCTAACGACGCATTGGTGGCAACGTTACTTTGTTTGGGAGAAGTTTTGCCTAAATGGAAATTATTGAATTTTCTTAAACTTGTAGCCTATAAGAAGAAGTCGAACACAAACTCTTAGCCTATAAAATGATTTTTAGTGAAAGTCCCAAAAAACACACAATAGAAGGGGAAAAAATGTCTCTCTCTCAAGCCTGTCTCTCTCTCTTAGACTATGTCTTTATGTTTTGAGAGATCTGTATTTGTTTCTCCGTTATAGTAAAAAATTGTCATCCGAGAACGTAGATAATTTTTTCAAACCTCATAAATTATTGTATCTGTATGTGTGTTTCTAAATGTCTGTGATTGATGATTTGATTTTGAGCAAAACAGAAATCATGTTACTAGCCTTATCGGATCTCCCTCTGCATACCAATTAATAGGTACTAACTAAAGCATATATACTTGGGACATACCTGGGTCTATTGTGATTGATTGTAGTCAGGTTAACTGAGGGGAGATGCAGTCGGAAAAAATGATTGAGAGAGAGAAGAAAATGAGGAAAGGGTCATATTTTGGCTAGTGATTTTAAGGAAGTTATTTATCAAACGAGATCTTATTTGGGATTGATATTTGAAAGAGTTCTACATAATCGTTGTCTAAATGCTTAATTCTTTTGTTTGATTGAAGATTATCTAAATCAATTGGCTCGTTCAATTGGAGAGATTTTATGTTATGCTTGTGGGTTTTAAATTTAATGGGTAGAATGATAAGATTCCATTTCTTTCTCCCCATTAATATTAGAGTTTTGAGTTTGGTAATTACTTAGCATATGTTGGATGATATGACTTGTAGAATGAAATGATAATTTGGTAGACAAATTTAATCTGATTGTATCTTTTAATTAATTACCTTAGATCACCCACCTCCTTGTTGCACTAAAAAGGTGGAGAAAATCTACTCTTTTTTTTTTAATTTTTAAGTTGTTAAATTACTTAATTAGCAAAAAACCATCACTATGCACGGAGAATAGAAAGATAAATAAAATAATTAATCAACTAGACCTTAGTTAAGCTTTTATGATTTGGGCATCAACAACTATTTCTCTACAACATGCAGTTACTTTTCCTTTTTTTCTTGTGCATGTGTGTGAACATGGTGATGTGATCAAGAGCAGGCATGATGGTGCCAAGCATCAAACTGAACATTAAGGAAATTTAACAATACAACCATAAGTATTGGGTAATCCACAAATAACAAATACAACTTTGAGAGAGAAGGAGAAAATCAAATCATTTAACTAAGTAAGATGTAAGCGCTCAAGCCGACTAGACTCGTACTTGTTGGCTAAACCCAACTAGTATAATGATGCGAGGAACTTCATTATTCAGACACCAATTGGAACTTTTAGAATGACGCGAGCAATCCAATTGCGTGCAGATAAATTATTCCTTTTTTGCTGCATCTCGAGCACATTCAAGGTGGAGCTTGAATTCACAAGGCCTGCATTCAAACCCAGGGTGCAAGGACAAGTATTCATGTAATCTTTTGCCACAGTGATTGCATAGAGAGCCATATTCGTTGCTAAATTGAATAAAAGTGAGAGGGTGTTGGTGACCTTCGACCTTAAAGTATGCCCCAAACTTGACATTGGAATATTGATCTTGATTGCAAATGCACGAAGGGTGAATAGAATGATCACATTCCACAGAGTGGTAGAACCACAACCTTGGGTCTATTTCTTTCTCACAAATTTCACAGTAGTACTCGTGTGGATGGCCTTTGATTGGAGAATAAGTTAAGATGAAGGGGTGTTTGTCATACCTGCGCTTCAAAGATGTTGGCAACATAGCACATTTAGAGTGCAAGATGAATTCGCATATGTCACAATTGAATACGAGATGTGACCCTAACAGTAAACCGGTGACACAGGCATTACATCCATGGTAATATGACATGATTTTCGGAGTAAGAACGTGCTTGTGAGATTCATGTTTGATAGGTCCCGACAAGGAACCACACTTGACATCAAGATAGAAATATTGGCACTCGGCACATTTGAAGGAGAATCCATTGCATCGTTTATTACAACATTCGCACCAGAATAGGCCAAAATCTTCGGGAGCCTTTATTAGGAGGTCAAGTGGGTGTTCTGGGTGTAATGGGTGTTGAATTTGAGTGGGTAACTCGGCACAACATTTGTGGAGAAAGTATTTACACGGAGTGCAACCATAAAATGGAGCCAAGACGGGTTTCACGCATGTTTCGCATAGATTGTCTTTGCTCCCAAAGAACAATTCATCTTTAATTTGCTCATCAAAAAGGATTAACGTGTGGTGATGACCTAAGTGGTTCAATTGTTTTTCCATTTTGATCACTTCCTAGTGGTGGGTCCTTTCGACGAAAGAAGTGATTAAATGAATAGATTCATTTGGAACTGGTAGGAGGATCACATTCGGGTCAAGAACGTCTTCATTTCTAGTTTCTTCATACCTGAAAGTAACAAAATTAATGATTAAATAACAAGCATGCGACATTTCTAGTTTTTTCATCCCTAAAACAAACAAAATTAATGATTAAATAACAAGAATGCTACAATCGGGAAAACAAATACATCTATGCTATGTATACAAAAAAAAAGTATTCATAGGATAAAACATGTGACACAGAATAATTTTGGATACTTTTTTGATACATATCATTTTAAAAAAAAGTAATATAAATAAGTAGAGGGAAAATGACAAACACTGAAGTGTCCTTCTTTGATGTTGCACAACTTAGATGGGCATAAAATCTGCATTCAACACATTGATAGAACCAATCCATTGCCGTTTCCTTTAGACAGATCGGATTCATTGGCATATCCTTTTGACAGATGCCACAGAAGAATTGAGATTCGAAACGCTCAAGTATATCAGCAAGAGTGAGGTCGTGATGGTGATCGCTATGTGTGATTCTGGTAGGCATGGAAGCACAACTCTCATGAACCCAGAATGGACAGCTAGTACATTTATAAGACATGCCTCTGTGCTCCTTCCCACAAGCATGACAAACAAACGAGGCTGACTGCAGCAATGGAATCAAAGGGTGTGGGTGAAAGTGGCGTTTGATTTTTAGCATCAGGGAAGCACATCCGAAGTGGAGACTGAACTTACAGGGCTCACATTGATACACAAGTGACCCAAGTCGATTTAAGTTGCACGCCTTGCAACTGTAGTTAAGAGGGACTGTGCCGAGAGTGAGAGGGTGTTCGGGGTGCCACGGGTGTTTCATCTCATGGGGTAATTCTGCACATAATTTATGCAAGTTAAAAAAGGGGCACTGCTCGCAGCAGTAAAAAGAACCCGATACGATTTGGTACCCACACCCGTTACACGGACGCCAGTAACCCCCCTCACCCTCAAGTTTTGGCACTTCATTGCGGATGATCAGAGGATGTTCATGGCTGAAGTGTTCCATCTATTCCCCTATCTCAAACATGAACAGACAATGGAAAAGAAAAACGAATTCAGCAGCGCTAAAAAATCTTCATCCCATACACTATATCTAGCATAATTGTACATGGAAAACACGAACTAATACACACAAAAAAACGTATTAATTTATGTGAAAAGTGTATAAATTAAAACGATGGAGCGAATCACAAAAAGGGACACGTGTTAGGTTCCCACGGATTTTAACTGCACCGTCGAGTCCAATCCGATGAGTGAAGAAAGTATGTGACTAACTATACCAACGAAGACTTA
>BRYF01000012.1:4052500-4055000 GCA_030159135.1 Actinidia polygama
CCAACATAATTAGACCCAATTTGACCTACTGTTTTTGGGCATTTTTATATTCAAATTTTTTTATTTTTAGTTAATTTTTTTATAGTTTGATCAAAATTTTATATTTTTTAGTATTTTTTTGAAAAAAAAATAAAATATCTTAATTTTTTCAAATTTAGAAAAAAAATCCACTAAAGAGAAAAAAAACTAAGCTAATTTGTCACGTAAAAATATTTTCTTATTAGTATTTTTTTTAAAATTAGATGAATTTTTTTATATTTTCAAATTCATCTAGTAAAAAGAATTGAAAAAGTATAAATTTTAATCAAATAGTTTAAAAATATCACTAAAGATAAAAAAAAAAAACTCAAAAAACAAGTTAGCTTAACAACCTCAAAAATAATTAGAACAAATTGGGTTTAGTTGCACAGACTTTTTTTTTTTTGATCTCATCTTTATCGGTCAAGCTAACCATAATCTAGTAGGTAGCCATTAAGAAACACAAAAGGTCAAAAAAGTTTGTTTTTTAATGTACATTTCACATATTCTATAGGTTTGTTTTATACATTTCAATATTTTTTTTTTACCTTAACCAAGGATGTAACCGAAATGTTCATTTTGCAAGACTCGACGAGTACATCATTCATAAAAATTCAATTTTATCAATTATATTGCAAGCACGTGGTCAGATCATATTTGTGTTACAGTTTACTCTCAAAATCATATTTACCGTTTATTTTTTTTAGAACATATAAATATAATCATACCATGTAGCTATTGATATAAGATCGATTTAATTTTGTTTTTGAATAATCTACTCATAGTCTCATAGATCCTACAACATTCACAATTCTGATCATGTTGAATATGAGAGAGCCCAAATAATACAGATAACATGATAATTGGGCTTTATGAGCACAACAACTGTACCACCCAGTCTCTATTCATTTTTAATGTGATGCTTGATGTACATATTTTAAGAACTCTCCATATAAATTGAAGCCAAATAATGTATATATATATATATATATATATATATATATATATATATATATATATATTAAATAACAGTTAAATTGAAGTGTTAGTAGCCTTGCATAGGGGTGTAAAATGGGGCAGTCCGACCCAAATCCCCGGGTTCGGGGGGTCTGTTAGACTCCCACCAAAATTTGGGCAGCCCACAACCGAGACCCATAGATACAGGCCCAGCCCAAAGCCCATGGATGTACGGGCTTTTAGGAAGGCTTTTGGGTGGTCTGGTCCAGGCCCTACCGTTCGGGCTTCTTTTTTATATTTCTTTCCATAAGTTTGCTGTTTGCCCCCCACCCCGACACCCACCCCCAAAAAAGAGAGAAAGGAAGGGAAATATTACGTTAAAAAAACAAAGAAATGGAAAGTAAGGAATAAGGATATACATGTATAGACTATGGATCTGTGCATCTGTATATTTTTCTTCCTTTTTTGGTTTCCTCCATTTTATTTGTTTTTTTATAATTAGAGGTGGGAATTTTCGAAAAATAGTAGGGAAATAGTCTATGAAGAGTGAAAATATGGTATCTACTGTTACTTTTATTATAAATATAATGGTTTTATTTCCAAATATATTATCTAAACTATATTATTTATAGTTATTATATAAATGGGTCAGGAGGGCTCGGGCTTTGGGCCAGGCAGGCGGATAGGATATTCGGTCCTGCTTGGGCTCGGTTCTATTCAGATTTCGGGTGGGCTTTTTAATTCAGATTTTCGGACGGTGGGCTTTTTATAATACCCTGAGAACTTGCATAGCTGGAATGACCTAATTGGATGCCCATATTTTTGTACTCTAGTTTTTGTTTTTATTATAAAACGGTTGAATAAATTCGTAAACTATCTTTCTAAGAAAAATAAAAGTATAATGATTCAAGGAAGGACAATTTTGATTATTGGCAATCATGTTAAGGGATTTATTGTAATTTTATATAATAAAAACAAAATATAGTGTATTTAGTTTTAAAATGAGGGTAAATTTTTTTTTTTTTGCTTTAGTTAAAAAACAAAAAAAAATTATTAGACGAATCCCAACCAGACACCTTTTGCAAAATATATGAAGCTTACGAAAGTGGACGGAAACAATTATCCCAAACAAGGCCTACACATTGATTCTTGTGCGGCAAGAGATTTTATTTTAAGGTAATTTAGGAAAATAGTGTTGGAAAAAAATGGTTGGTGGTACGGCGGTTTCTTCGATCACAATACATTTCAAGGCGCGTTATTACGTTGCTTTCCTACAGACAGTATTTGCCCCCACTAGATAGTGTGCACGGGTTACAACAGCAACCTACCTTCAAGATACAATGAAGCACGAACTCTAAGTTCTTACTGTTCTTGTTTGTACAAATAGAACAGTCAGGATATCTGCTTAATCGTAAAAACAAAATCAGGGACCTCTAAGATTTTGTTTATGCAGAAGAACAAAGTCTTAGAATGAATACTCAAAACAATATGGAATTAATTAATCTTTCTTCTATATATTTCTGAT
>BRYF01000012.1:4072500-4085000 GCA_030159135.1 Actinidia polygama
TATCCGTTACTCTCGCTCTAATTCGCATAGAATTCTTAACCGTTAAGAGGTTTATTTGTTCACTTTGAACCAAACAAATGAGGTGTTTCCGAGGCGCACTACAATGGGCAAAAAGTCATATATATATATATATATATATATATATATATATATATATATATATATATATATATATATATATATATATATATGTGTGTGTGTGTTTGTATTTACTTTTACGCCCAAGTAGACGTGTCAAGGGGTCGTACCAGCCTGGTTTGATCCATTTTTTTCCTTGTCTACCCTGCTTCGCGTTGTGCTGTGCCCAATTTTAATTGTGTCGTGTCATGACGTACTTATTTTGATAAAAATTTAGACCTGACACAATTCATTGGCACACCTCATTCGTGTTTTGTGTCGTGTCGTGCTATGTTTTTTATTTATGAATGCGTTTAATACTTCAAAAATCTAAAATCATTTCAAATTTGCTCATATAAATATGTCGTTCTCATATTCCGTGCTAAAAAAATGACCTGACCCGACCCATCACCGAACTTGTGTTGTGCCATACCAACATTTTAACACATCGTAATAAAATTTTAATGTGTCATGCTCATGTCGGCTCGCTCGACACTTTCCGGCCAAATTATCCATTGTTTTCCTATATTCACCAGGAACAAGAAAGAAACACAACCAATACACAAATCTAGTGGCAGACAGCAGACAGCCCAATTTATGATGGATACCTATCAATCCAAACGAAAATGTTTGCATGTGTTGTGGTAAAAATTTGAGCAAGCAACCAATAGTCAAATTGTTTTTTAATTTTGACGTTGAACCTCGGCTTATGCTTAGGCGACCTGCGCAACAATGAACAAACGTAACCGACCGGGATGAGGCCACTCAAAAATCCCTCTGACGTGGAGATCATACCAAGGTGATGAGGATAATAATAGAACTCTGATAGCGGTAAGCTATTGAGCATAAAGTGTGAGTGTGTACCTCGTAATAATGGGGGAGCGATCTTTATATAGTTGGAGAATAGAGAGCCGTGTAAAAAAACTGTGGCGCGATCCTCAGACGGCTAAGTATGAAAATATATCTCGGAGATATCGAAGATTTAATAAGGAGATTTGACATCTGAAGGTCATCCTGTGATTGTAGGCGTCGTTATGGATATTCTTCTTTCCTTATGTACACAGAATCCTTGTGGAGGTGAAATCCGTATGGAGATGAAGCCTTTTTGGAGAGTAAGTCCTCATGGACATGATCATGTTTGTCCGACTGGGCGAAGTAGTGAGCCTCGCCCGAGGCGATGTGGAGATCGATTGGATTTTCGTAATATGGTGAGATTACACAGGCGATGGCGATATCAGGATAGGCGATCAGAACTGCTAAGAATCTCAGGCGACGTGCTTACTGCCTAAGGTATTAGGCGACGTACCACGTTTGGTGAATATTTTACCCTACATCAATATGTTTACATAATAACTCGTTTACAAATATACAGAATTAATTACTTGGTATAAATGATAGTAATAAAATTCACAGATTTTCAAGTACCCCTTTTCTTGACTGTTTGGTTCAACACGGAAATATTCAGTAAACATAGGAAATTGAAATCAAATGAAGTAACTAATCATTTCCTCAATAACGCCCTTTGTTATTTTTGTAGTAGTCCTTTTTTGTTTTGGATACATCTTCTCTGGGGACTGTCCAAGCATTTTGACCTCATTTTGACCTCATTTTGATAATTTAAATCGTTTATATTATAAACTTTGTCGAATATAATTATTTTTATCACACTCATTATTAAGATATAGAATAGTCCTGAACGGCTACTGTTTTGGATCCGATCAATAATTTTTTACAGTATCGATCTTTACGACGGAGTCTACAATTTAACGGCTTGAAATATCAAAATGGCTCAAAGTAAGACTCAAAATGCTTAACTGCTTGAAATTTTGCCAAACTTATTAAAACGAGCTAGAGTTTTGAAATGTTTTTTTTTAATTTCTTTATGAATTGCATGAGAATTTAGTTTACTGTATCAAAATTTGAAGAAAAAAAAAACTTTATTACTTTTGATTTTTTTAGGTAAATTTAAAAAAAAAAGTTTATTATTTGAGATATTTAAAGTAAACCTATCTTAAAAACGTCAAATAAAACTTACAAAAATTCAGCTGAACAACTAAAAAAAACTTATTCCAAACAAAGTAATTTTTTTTTTCTAAAAAATTAAAAAATTAAAAAAAAAATTAACCCAAACAGGACTTAAGTACGTTCTTCACAAGTCTATACTGATGTAAAACCACATCAAGGACAATTTTGAATTCTTGCAGAACTCTGGTGGCCATAACGCCTATCACTTTGTATATTTTTGTAGAATCCCAAGTAGAAGATTGGAATCATTCTCTATTTTGTTTGGTCTCTCAATGCATGTGAGTCTGTACGAATTTTGAAAATAAAGGTTAAAAACTTTAGCTGTCTTTTGTTGTTGTTTTTGGAATCAAATTTCTTTGAGAAATTGTTTTTGGAAACAAAAATATATACTTATCATGTTTAGATCTTATACATACTTGAATGATAATAATGTTTTGGGCTGTGTTTGGAATGTAGGGAAAGAATTAGAAAAGAATTAAAAATCATAATTTCCCTCTTTCATTGTTTTGTTAGATCAACGGAACGGAAGATGATTAAATTATATTTCAGAAAAAGTGGGACTCGCCATCTCAAATGCAAATGAAAGCAACTATATGTACACATCAAGAAAATAACACAAACCCAGAATTCTCTCCATTTCTCTCTCTCTCTACAATTTCTTATAACATTTTTTTAAGAGAGAGAATTTCTGTATATTGTTTTGAGTTAATTAAGAATACATGTAAGTCCTCTTTATATATAGAAAAACATAAAATGAATAGTTTGCATAAGAAAACAATAATAAAATAAATAAAATAGAGTATCAATCAGGAAATATTCAGAATGTATTCTAACTATATAAAAATATATTCTAACAGAAGCAACTATATGCACACATCAACTAGAAAATAACACAAATTTTTACGTGTTTCGTCGATGTAAGTTCACAAGTGAGAGGATTATCAATTCTATTTCGTAAAAGTATATAATTATGAGATCAACAATATTCACGAACTCGACACCTAACCCTGTGCTCCGAGACAATCCCATTTCCTAGCTCAAGGTTTACCCCGATGCACGCTTCCGATATTTTTTTCCCTTTTCCTCCATCTCTCTGCATCTCTACCACTTTAATCTACTCTTGTCTCTTGTGTTAAACCCAAGAATCCTATTCCTCGTACAATTATGAAAACTTGCACTTTTTATATTTCTAGTAGATTTTGGATTCCACACCCCATCCTAGGGCTGTGCAAATATTCGTCAAACCGTCAACCTGAACGACCCGACCCGACCCAATCCAACCTGATCAAATCCGTTCACTCTATAGGTGAATTTTAATTAATCTGAACACATTCGGATCGGGTGTCGGGTCATTCAATCGCTCAACCCACCCGCCCAATCCGACAAAATATTATACTAAAATTCATATTTACTATTCGCGTTTATCATTTTTTATTTACTATCTTATACGGTGTATTTACAATCACCAATATGATGAGTTTAACAAAAATATTGTCAAAGTTGTTTTACATCATTGGTATATTACTGAGCATTTTGTGATTTATTGTTTTGGAAAAATCGATTTTAAAAATGAGTTTCAACTGACTTTCAGCTGAAAGAAGATGGATCAATCGATAAGTACAAAACTAGGCTCTTCATAAACGGTTTTAGACAAAATGAAGGTATCCGTTGTCCTCTCTAAACCCAGTGAGCGTATTCCAGCAAATATCACTCATGTGGTGGATTGTTGAAAATATCGATTTTGAAACATGAGTTTCAGCTGACTTTGAGCTGAAAAATGATATGATTCGATTTATCATTTTTTATGAAACAAAATAGTGTCTCATATGCGAGAGTTTTCCAACGCTATAAAGAATGTTCAAAACCAATAATAAATAAATGAGATATCGTTCTTAAAGTGAACTAACTGAACCGGTTATATGTGGTGTAAAAATGTACTCAAATCCCACATCGATTATGAGAGAGGGATGAATGAATCTTTTGGTGTTAATACACCATTAGGGTGCCAAGAAATTAATGGTAGTTATAACATAGTCCTTACGAATCATTAATTTTCTATAATGAATGACAATGATTTCACTCCTATATAAAATAATTCTCTCTTTTATTTCAAATACACCTCAAAAAAGCTAGAGAGCACCCGGAATCTGAGAGGACCTTCCTCCTAGCTTTCGATTTTATGATAGGGAGATCAAAAAATTGAGCAAATTTTGCCTTAAAGACATCGTGTAGAACACGAGCTTCAACATATTATTCTCTGCAAATTTCATTTGGTTTGCATTTCATAGTTTGTTATTCTTTTAATTTCTATATTTTTTTATTTTTGTACTGTAATCTTTTCTATTAAGTTTTAATAAAACTTTTAGTTTTAATCTTGTATTTCAATTTGGATTAACAATTTTATGGTTAATTTTGGGTCGCTATGGATAAAAATATTGACACCCTAATCCCCATGCATTGAAAATAAAAGTTAAAAAATTAACGTCAAATTATTCTTTTTTATATATTTTTGTGCCTTTTGTTTTCTTTAACGTCTAATAATTCGGAATCTAAAACGAGATCTATCAACAAAATGCTCAAATCGTAATTATTATAAAAATTAGTAACTGAAAATTTCAAAACCCTTGACTACCCTGAGCTTTTTAGGGCGGTAGTTAGGGACCACAAAATGACAAAAAAAAATAATTAATTTTTGATGCACATTTCACACTTTTCAATACATTTTTACATATTTCTATATGCTTTTCACACTTTCTTATACTCTATCGACTGTGCTAAGGGCAATTTATAGCATTTTCTTTTGATAAATACAGGTACACCCCTTGTAGTTTTTAAAATAACATTGATATCTTTTACTTTTAAAATTATTATTAATGGATCTAATTTTGTAAGAAAATATTGATAATTTTTCCTCTTAAATTTAGGGTTTTCATATTCTTTTATCAATACACTAATTGAAATATTTAGATAATTTTTTTAATTATTATTTTTTTATAATAAATATTAAAATAATTTGTAATACATGACCAATTTTTCTTTAATGATTTAGAATTTGATAACAAACTTTATTTTATAAGTATGTTTAGATTAAGAGTACTTGAAAAATAAATAATTTAGACACTAATAAAAAAATAGAGAAATTTATAAATAAATGATGTTTTGATAAATAGAATATTTATTTATTTTAATGAGTATATTGAGAAAAGTGATTTGGAAGCTCAAGATCTAAGGATAATTTTTGTTATTTTTTCAAAAAAAAGTATTTTTTTAAAAAAATCTTAATAATAATTTAAAAAATAAGAGTGATTAGTGTTATTTAAAAAATTATAGAGGAAATTTCTTTACTTATTAAAACCTCACGGGAGATCAATGAAATTTACCATTTTGAATTTAAACACCTCACATTCAAGCACCTGTAACGTGGGCCCCACACAAGTTCCACACAAACAGCACTATAAAAATGACATGTCGAATCAGAAGTTCTGATTCCGCCAACCGAAAATCAAAACAAACCCACAAAATAAATACTGCTCCCAAGGAAGTTTCCTGGAAGCTGCCATGGATTTCCCTTCTCTTCTCCCCATTTAACCTCCCCACATCCCCTCTCTCCCCAAATACATCCTTCCTCTCTCTCTCTCTCTCTACCCTCCCTCTTCTTTGTTTTCCCATTCAAACCATGAAATTCATCAGCAAGATCAACCCCAAACAGCTCTTCCGGTCCAAGAAGTCCCGGTCCGTCTCCCGATCCGACCCGTCCTCGTTCAGCTCCGGTTTGTCCGATTCCTCCGATTCTTCGTCGACCCACCACCGTAAATCCGAACCCGGAAAGGGCACTCCTGGCACGCCGACGAGTGTACTGCCGGGAAATTCGCTGCCGGAGATGTCCTCCGGTGACTTCTCGGAATTGGTCATGGCTTTTAACATGATAGATAGAGACGGGGACGGGAAGATAACGAGGAAGGAGCTGGCGGCGGTGCTCAGCCGGGTGGGGGCGGTGCCGCCGAACGAGGAGGAGATACTGGTGATGCTCGGTGAGGTGGACCGCGACGGCGACGGGTGTATCAGCTTGGAGGAGTTCGGAGCGATCGGATCTGCGTTCGCGCCGCCGTCCTGTGATCTGGAGCTGCGCGAGGTGTTCGATTTCTTTGATGCGGATCACGACGGGCAGATCACGGCGGAGGAACTCAAGGCGGTGTTCACCGCCATCGGCGACGAGCGGTGCACTTTAGAGGACTGCCGGCGCATGATCGACGGTGTGTGTAAGAATGGGGACGGATTCGTGTGCTTTGAGGACTTCGCGAGTATGATGGTTCAGCAAAGATGATACTGATGATCATCTGAAAATCTCTCTCATTGAGTTCTGAAACGTCTGATCAAAATCGCTTGATGAAGTTGTACTGCTTGAATTCGTTGATAAGAAAATCAATTATCCCTATATAAACTATTACGAAGATTTACGCCCATAGACCACAAAATTTCCAGTTTTTATTTCATAATAATGACTTAAAAATGATGTGTTTTTGTTTGCATATGGGTAAATTTCAACATTCGTTTGACCAATTTCAATTTGAATAATTACAATCTTGTAATTTTAATATTAAAGAATGGCCAAACTTGGGTCTATGTTTAGGGATCAAAGTGAAATTTTCCCTGAATTATAGGGATTAACGGTGATAAAAAGGAATTCGGGCGATTCTATTTGGAGTCTTGGACCTGAATTTTTTTTTCTCATCCTAATTTTTTATTTTGATAAATTTTACTGAATCTGAGTTTAAGTTTTTAATAAATACAATTGCTTCTTTTATATTTTTTAAAAATAGTATTTAAAAATTATAAGAAAGTGACTATAATTATCAAAAATTTCAGAAAAGATCAGTAAAATTTATTCAAATTGCAAAATTGGCCCTAAGAAAAATGTATTGAGTTCAAATAGAATAGTCTCGTGCCGCTTTATGTTCAAATAGTTTTTTATCATTTTTGTCCCTTAAATTATTTGATTTTTCTTACTTCGTCTTTCAACTATCAATTGTAAGAACACATGTCTCTTTAGATAAGAATTTTTGATATTCAATATAATGTCCCAACACGAGTTATCTAAAGCCTAAACTTTTGATTTAGTCTATATTAGCCGTGTATTCGACTCAATAAAATTCCTTAATCTTTTTATTTATGTTTTGTCTGATTTTAGGCGAGTACTGAGTTCTGATACCAAAAGATACAAAATGATTACTAAACTGCAAGTTTTAAAAACTTAAAGGGACTTTTTTTTTTTGTTTTTTAGAATCTTTCGGGTTTATGATTGTAATATTATAATTACACTAAGAGTTAAATTGATTTCAAATTGGATAGTTAAAAGACCGAGTGGACCGAGTTAATACTTTAGAGACTAGATGGACAAAGTATGCAGGGCTTAGGAGATTTTTCTTATATTAACCCTTGCCCAAATTCTTATTGGATATTGATAGAGGAACTACATTAAAACTAAATTGAAATTGTAAGGTTCTAATTATTCAAATTAAAGTTGTAATGATCAAAGTAAAACTTTGATCATACTACAAAAACCATTGGTAAAATTTAGCCTTTGATATCTCCGTGGTCTTATTGATAAGGATGACAATTTAACCCAAACCCGATAGGGCGGCACTGAACTATCATTCATAATATATTTGGGTAGAATTTGCGAAATACGGTCAGTGTTCTGTATTTGTATTGTAAGTTCTGAAGTCAAATAATTGTACCCGCTCCAAACCTTATTTTAATTATACACATACCCAATACTATTTTTATTGTTCTTTCATTATGCTTTGGAGCTTTAATTATTTGTATTAGGGGTTTTGATTGATCTAAGTTGGTTTTTTCATGGAGTTTTGCTGATATATATATATAGGGGCCGGATCCGGAGACACAAGTTTTGACACAATTTTAGACATTCCATCCTAACCCTTGAAATCAGCCCTATCAAGGGCTGGGATTACAATGGAGTAAAATTTTAGAGTTATTAAAACGACGTAGTTTTAATAAACTTCAGGAACACTTTAGAAAAATTTACTCCATTGTAATCTCAGCCCTTGATTTCAAGGGCTAGGATGGAGTGTCTAAAATTATGTCAAAACTTGTGTCCTCAGATCCGTCCCCATATATATATGTGTGTGTGTGTGTGTGTGTGTGTGAATTTTATGTTACAATTTGGATTTTTACAAAATTGGTACTCCTATTATCGAAAAATATCAACGATCTTTTAAAATAAAATTAATATTAAATAGATTAAATAAAATTTTAAGTTTCATAATTTGAATTTTTGAGAAATTGTCAATCAGACTAATCAAACATTCACAATTACATGATCTAAATACATTTATTTTAAACTAAATGAACGACAAGTATAGTTCTTTGAATATACTATAAGACAAATAATATTTAATTATTTGGCTACTGATAACTTAATGATAAACCCATAAAAACGCATTACGATAACCGAAAACCCCAAGTATAAAGATAGGAAAACCAATGGGAGTACTTTCACGCACTATCCTTGCATTTTTTGGCTATCATGTGTGATTATGAGAAATGAATATTTAGTGATTTTGCATAAGGATCTGGATTCTTTGAAGTTTAGAAAATAGATTACATCGGTATAATTTAAGTATTTTGAGTTTTATTTTAGATTTTTTAATGATTCAATCTGTATCGGTACAATTTAAGTATTTAGGATCCCGTTTTAGATTCATTTTGATAATTCAAACTGTTTAAATTGTAGAATCCGTCATAAATATTAATACCGCAAAAAATCTTGTTGATCGGATATAGTTTAGTATCTATTCAATAAGGTTTTATAACATAATAAATGAGTATGACATACATTACAAAATAATAAATGGGTGTAATATACGTGATTATATTAATTTATCTTGATAAAAATATAAATTAATATTGATCGACTATTAATCTGTATCCGATCAACGTAATTTTTATATTATTAAAATTTTTGATAAGGTTTACAATATCAACCAATCATTAAATTGACCTATATGTGCAATCTCCTGCCCATAAGCCTGATTTTTTGCATAATAAAGCGAAAAAATAAAGTCAAGAGTTTGAATTCAAGGGAAAGTTCACAGAAGGCATGGGAAATGGGTCGGTTTGCCGTGAAGGGGTGGCAAAAATTTTCTCTCTCTCGTTTGGGATGTTGTAATAAACTATGTGAGCCTGTGAACAGGTATCACAACTAAAATTTAAGTTGGATGTCTTGATTTTCTCTAACATGATATCAGAGTTAGGTGTAACACCCCACCCCAAGCTAATCGTCATACAACACAAACTTAGGGTGTTGTTATCCACATAAACATAATAAAATAACATTCACCTGCGGGTGTCATACAAAACAAAATCCTCCCTTTAAGTATTATTACAACTTCACCTCACAACTATCAACATATGTACACTTGTAAATATAAAACCCAACGCAGGTCCGACCTAAATCACCAAAAGTATAAAACTCTGTCTCTACGACTCAATAGTGGATTCTCTCACTAGCATGCACCTGATATTATGTTTATGTGGAAAACACACTACGTTTGGGTTATATGGTGATTAGCTTGGGATGGGGTGTTACATTAGGTATTGGGTGGCTCTCAGGTGGTCAAGTTTCCACTTGAGTTGTCTCTTCCGTGGGCCAATCGTCTCATCCATCTCTTTGCCACCTCCACTGCATCAGAATTACACATGCGTGAGAGTCATAGACTTTATCTGCATTGCTCACATAAGTTATCTATGTTTAGTATATCTAATCTAGAGACTAACACACTTAAGCCAATTGATTTTAGGTTGCACGCCTCGATTCTCTCTAACATGCCTTTAGGCTTTCAATTATTTAGGATGTTATGGAGCAAGTCCCTCAAAAACAAAAAAAAAATATGTAAATTGCAAATTTTACCATCGTCTAAAGACGTGTTTGGATTAAGAATTTAGTAAAAAACATAAAATAGAAATAGAAAAGTTAAATGATCCAACGGTTTGGGCTGGATCTTCTAATTTTTTCATTTATATTTCTTTTCTTCTCACCAAATTTTTAATCCAAAACAACCCAAATGAAAATTAGCTCAAAAGCCCTTTAATCAAGACAAATTACTTTCGAATTAGTTAATTAACTGATAACTTGAAGGTTGAGACCGATATGAGTTTCCATAAAAATCTTAAATAACAAATACATGTATTTTTTTTATAACTCGCTATTCGGCTCAAAAGTTCGACTAATCTGGGAACCAATTCCATCATCCACTAGAGGGGAAAAACATGCATCATTGACGACTCAACATGTTTATAAATGCAGTGTCCAAAACAAAAATTTATTGGCTCATCATGGATTTAAGCTAAGTACTAAGACACAAATATAGTTCTGCCCAACTTATCTGAGTTAGTGAAAATAATCACCCAACTATTGTGAAAAGATTATATATGTTTATATTGATAAAAGGGTTAAGTGAGATCCAATCCTTCGTATTGGCATTGCAATTTGTGAATTTCATAATCTAGTGTTTTCTTTATATCATATTCTTGGTACTCATCTACATTCAGAAGCGATTGAAAATGTATGAGAATTTGACCTATGCTTCACATCAATATTGAACTTTCTGGATATTTCCCGTTCGCTGAGAACAAGTTGATTTTAGGCATTCCGATTTTATTTCTCAAGCATACCTAACATATCATCAAGTTCATGAATACCATATGAAGGTGAAATTATTATGACAAAGTCACGTTAATCTTCTTGCAATGTAATATATATAAGAATCGCATGCTCATTTGATTTCAAGTAGTAAATTGTTTGACACTGTACATCATTCGAAATACGTCTAAAGACTCGTATCTATCGTCTGCTGAAAAAAATAATGTAGTATTCAATCTACCCCAATTTCTTGCTTTTTTAAGATATAGGAGGAAACTAAAGAAAACAATTGTATAAAATAATTGTCTAAAAAGAGGTTAATATACGTGTACCAATCTTGGCTATTCCATATTGTAAAACCGAATTATTTTTTATTGGGAGCAAAGCCCAATAGTTCCAACCATGGAAATTGCACGTGCCCAATTCTAAAACTTTCTCTCTCATCTCACTGTACTCTAATTGGGATATGAGTTTTCCTTCAATAGTGAAATCTCCAGTTAAATTGTTACAAAATAGTTGCTAGATTTTTGCGAGATTCCAGACAAAAATACAAGTAGATTTGAAGCTAATTCAACCTTTCATTCTCTACAATTTTGCATAAATGAATTGTATTATACAATCCAACATTATAAGTTGTGTGTATAATCTGTAAGAAAAGGCATGTATAAGTTTATGTATCTTGTTGCAATTTCCAACAATGCCTAAGAATTTAAAATTTTTAATTGCTTACATCAGCGAAATCTGTTTGTTGACCAAACAGTTGATTAAAGAGTGACTATCTCGCAATGTGCATATAAACCTCAGAGGCAACCTACTCTTTGTTTTGTAGCGTCACAGCTTGGATTCAGTCTCCTCGGCGACTCCACTCAACCCTCTCTCTCCCCCCAATCCAGTTCCAGCCCATAGAACCCCTCACCAAACCCAGCTCAAAACCCTAGTCCTCGCCCAGTACCGCCGTGGCAAATTCTCCCACCTCCTCCTAAGCGTCGTTGCTTCGCCCTCCGTCCTCACCGCCTACAACAACCTCATACCCTTTCTAAACAACAATGTTACCGATCCGAACTCGTCCGAGTCACTCAGTCTCAACTGGGTCTCGGACAATTTCTTCTCTCTCGAAAAAATTGGGGCCCAGATCGTCTCTAACCGATTCAACATGGAGTCGTGTTGCGTTGCGGTACCCAAATCGGCAAAGGGAGGTGAGTCTCTTGTTCTTCCAAATTTGAAGCTCAAAGTTGTTATTGAAGGTATTAGAATGGTATTAGAGTTTCTTTTATGATGTCTTGTCACGTTTTGGGCGAGATGGAATGGGTTGGCACACTGAGATTCGGTACCTTAAGAACTCGGTAGAAAATCCCAGCTGGTGGTTTACTGTGTCCTTTGATTGCCTCAAGTTTGATGTTAGTCATGTTGAGAAATTTTGTTTGATTATGGAAGAGAGAATTGGGGATGAGGCATTGATTGGTTTGATAAAGAGGGCTGTTTGAATCCTAAGTGGTGAGAATCGAATTGGGTGGGTGTTAATTAGGGAGAGGATTTCCTCAAGAAAGTGGGTTGAGTTCCATTTTGATTAATATTTATTTCAACGGGTTTGATCAAGAAATTCAAGAGTTGCGTCTTCAAATACATCAGGGAGAATCCCAAATTTGAGTTGAACGAGAATGGGACAATGTCTAGTAATGTTTTCTATAATCCT
>BRYF01000012.1:4195000-4197500 GCA_030159135.1 Actinidia polygama
ATAAAAAATAATAAAACTAAAAACAAATAAAAACATATAATAAAAAAATTATATATCAAAAAAAAATTAAAACTGATAAAGAAAAGAAATAAATTTCATAAAAAATGATAAAAAAAAAGATAACAAAACTAAAACAAACAAAAATAAAAAATTAAAAAAAAACAAATTTAATGATAAAAAAAACTAAAAAAAAATACAAAAAACTGAAAAATAAAAATAAAACCGAGAGAGAGAGAGAGGGAGAGAGAGAGAGAGAAGTGGGTGGGTGGTGGGGGCATAAAAGTCTTTGTAAGGGGAGACAGAGGGGGGCCAAGGGGGGAATTTGTCAGGGGATGGGGGAAAAGCAGCTCTCGTCCTATAATATAAGACACAAATATTTTTGAATCTTTCAAACTATCTCTCACTATTTACTGTTGAAATTTATTTGAGATAATTCCTGAGATTTCATCTGAGACTATTTTTTTCCTTCCAAAAATATTTCTTTCTTCTTCTCAAACGTGTGGGGCACACATAGGTTGTGATTCAATAGCCAAAAAATCTTTAAAGGTGGGCATATTTTTTACCCATTGTATCATTTTTTTAGTGGGCCCCCCAAAAAAACTAAACACCAATTTTTTTATTCCTCATTTTTTTTACACGAGTCTCTATTTTGTAACAATGTATAACTTCATATATGTATGCAATGTATCTCTTATATGACGTTTATATCTTATATGTGTTTTAGATTGTAAAACTCTAACGGATAATTACTAGTACAAAAATAAAACTTAATTTAGTTTGTTATGTGCTATGTTAGCTAGTGAATACATAGAAACATCCATTGAACTAGGTAAAACTATCGAACTAAGAGCATCTCTAATGCATTAGACAAAAAAAATATTAAAATATGTGTTAAAGTGTACACATAAATAAAAATGAATCCTAATTTTATTTGTTAAATGCTGACTAATTTATAGGGTCATTGGATGGTCCAATGAGCTAGCCCAAAGTATTTTAAAATAAATAAAAGTTAAGAAATAGTACAAATAGACCCCACTATTTAGCCTTCTCTCTTCTCCTCTCTCTATATCTCTTAGTTTATTAAGCAAGTCTTTAAATTTATAAGTTGTTTTATAACTCAGTTCAGCACTTAAAACTGATTGTATTAAGTGGAACTAAATTAAGTTAGTTAAATAACAATAATTTGCGTCACTTAATATTTAAGTGCATCTTAAAATGTAAGCTAACAATCTAAAAAAATTTAAGTAGCAAAATAACTACTTAACTCTCAATGAATTTGTAAATGTGTGAATCGACATTGACATGCACGAATATAATTCCTCCACGGCACCATTATCTCATCCCCCACCACCGTCACTGTCACTATCACCAACACCACCATAGACACCCCCATCTCTTCATTACCCACTGTCGCTCCGACCATTGCTGCCACCACGACCAACCCTCCACCCTAACCACCATTCTAATGTTGCAAACACCGCTATTACTACTATGAGCACCATTATTCCTCCACAATTGCCAGTACTACCTCCATCATCATTCTACCGTTTGTAGCCATGCTTCACATCCTCCACTTTTCACCCTGTTATCATTCTACCATCGCAGTCACCTCCATCATATTACCACTACCTATCTACCTCCACCACACCATCCGTCCACTACTAATATCGCCACCCACTACCATTCGATCACCACCACTGCTACCGTTATCGCCATTGCATCCTCTGTCGCCACCACGGCCGCCACCACCACCATCCCTCCATCTACCAATACCACCACCCTTTGCCTCATCCACCATTCCACCACCACTCATCTACCACCATGCCCACCACACTCCATTATCATCTCTCTACTTCCAACACCAACACCCTCTACCTCTATTACTCATTCTACCACCCTCATCCACTTCCATATATCCACCACAACAATCACCATCTATTTGTTGCTATCACAATCAACACATGATTATATTAACGCACATTGCTACCACCACCACCATATCACTACCACACACACAAAAAAAAAACTTTTATAAATTGAAAGAGAAAATTAAGAAAAAAATAGATTTTGTTGAACATATAAATTAGATTTTAATTATGATTTAGCTTGTTGAATATATCAATCAGTTTCAATTCAACACTTATAGTTTTACCAAATACTTTTTTAACTTAAAACATTCAAAATTTAGTATTTATTATTTATCTTTTAATTTTTAGTTTTTAGCATTCAGTTTTATTAAATAATACCATAACAAGTCACTTAACAAAAACTAAGAGTGACTAAAGTTAAAGCCACTTTAGCCATTACATCGGAGGTCAAAAGTGACAAAAAAATATTTTAACTGTACACGTTCTCTGACAAGTGAAGTTAACAAGTCTTTTAATGAATCAATTAGAGACGCTCTAACCAACAATTATATTGATTGCAATCAACCTAACTGTACCCTCAAATCACTCCACAAACTTTTATACACTTTTCTTGTAATTAATAAATTACAAAC
>BRYF01000012.1:4217500-4220000 GCA_030159135.1 Actinidia polygama
GCTCCCATATTTTAATTAAAAAAACGACATAAAGTTTTGGTTTGATAAAGTTTTTTTAGATACTCTGTTTTCAATTTGGAAGCAATAGGTACTATATATGACACTTTGTCGTCGAAATCTGCAGTTCGAAACTAGAATTACACTTGCATGCATCCATAACTATTGTTAATAAAGTATAGAATACTGTGTAGGTGTGTTTAGAAAGTAATTAGCAGAGTTTCACATGTAATATGTATTCTCTCTATATGAAATTATATGTGCATATTAGAGTTAAGCTGATGACTCTAATCTCACATTTTCCTAACCTTCAACTGTAATTATTGTAAAGCAAGTGGGATCTTCCAAACATGTGAATATCATTGGGTCAAAATCCAATGGACTCGAACGGTTGGATTGTCTCACTTTTTCATTTTTATTTTTTTTCCCCATCAAATCCTTGATCCAAATACACTCTGTCCATAAAGTTGGCTACCTTGATATCCTGGGGGAGACAACTCCTTTGATGAAAAGTGGAGTTAGTCGACAAGTCACAAGCCAAATTGACCAATCCATCAGCTACCTTTAGGGATGGCAATGGGGGCGGGGGCGGGGGTTGGTGTCCCCGTCACCGATCCCCGAAATATTTTCAGTCCCCGTCCCGATCCGCGGCGGGGAATTTTTTTCAACCCCCATCCCCGCCCCTAACGGGGAACGGGGATCCCGCCCCGAATCCGAACCTCGAATCCTAAACCTAAATCAACCACAAATCCTAAGCCAAAAATTTGAAAATCAACCACCACAACCCTAAATCAACTACAAAATCAACAACTCAAACCACAAATGAAACTCAAAATCAAGAATACCTTCTTCGTCGGTTGAGATCTGGTGACGGATGAGATCGCAAGTCCGGCGAGCAGCAGCAACGAGGGCAACGACGGGCGACCGCAGCGGGAACAACGGCGGCCATGGAGAGAGAGAGAGAGAGAGAGAGAGAGAGAGAGAGAGAGAGAGAGGAGGGCTGTTGATTTTTTAGGAGAAATCATCTGTTCAGATGATCTGCGGAGAGATGGCGTCGGTTTGGGGACCTCTGGCTTGAGCCTTGAGTTGGGAGAGTCTGATGCCTCTCTCTCTCTCTGTATGATGTGATGAAGAATGCTGCTGTGCAGCTGTAGTAGATATTTTAGGTTAATTTCACTATACACCCCTTTACTTTTCTTATATTATTATTTTATACTTTTTTTTTTAATTTTAATATTTTTTAGGTAAATTTTCGGAGATCGGGACGGGGATATACAAAACTGTCTCCGCCTCGTCCCCGATTTTTTTTTTTTAATCCCCGAACCCCAAAAAAATTCCGAAAATTCACCCCGATCGGGGCGGAGCGGGGCAAATTGTCATCCCTAGCTACCTTGTTGCTTTCAGTGAGCGTGAGAAATAGAAGTATTCAGGATCAATGTAAATTTAGGTGACATAACACTTTTTTTACGGAACACGCCCAATGTAAACTAGTAAGATGATAAGAACCTTTCCATAACTAATGTAAACTACATCCATCCTTATATTATGAACTTTTCCTTCCATTGGTTGCATTATTGACGGGTTTCTACAACTTCAAAAACAACAGTGTTCAACCAAAACCCTCCTCCAGAAAACCATAAACTACCAAGGTGCCGTGCTTGGTTTAGCAAAGTTCAGTTAAAGCTGCTGAAGGGTGCTGAATATACTAACAATAAAATCATTTTCGAAGGCTTTACTTTAGGGTCTTTCAACGTTTCAAACAATTTCAATACCTCTTAATATTGCAACCCATTTCTAACAGCATAATGTATGCAACACCAATTGTATCACATTCTCTCATAGTAATTAATAACACATTCCAGTTCTTGATTGTTCATGCTCCACAGATAGGATTTGGACTCGAACATACAAACGAATGCCAATTAAAAAAAAAAAAGTTCAATTGCGGCAAGCAATTAGTCTACATCAACAGAAAATATGAATTTTGCCTACCTTACATCTCTATTCTCGTCCCACTTAACAAGTACACAGAGAAACAGACTCTCTATTCCAATGAAATGGTTGATTGCGGCATAAATTCGGAGGATCCCCTTGGTTGAATTTCCATTTAAACCAATGAATAAACCAATGTAGAGGGGCCTTGAACTAAATGGGGTGACTTTATTTTTTGGATCTGACTTATGTGGAGTCCATAACCACCGTGTAAGCCAAGCATTTTGAAAATTTCTGAGCTCATTTTAATGATCAAAATTATTCATATTACACACTCCGTGTAAGTACACAGTAAAAAATTATGTTGATCGACATCAGTATCCGTTCAGTATTGTTTTGTAACTTAATAAATGAGTATGACACACAGAATTATACAAATTTATCTTGATATAAATTGATATTGATCCACCATTGTTCCATATTTGATCAATTTGATTTTTTACAGTATTAAAATTCTCGATAGGATTTATAATATAAACGATTTAAATCATCAAATAGATTCAAAATAAAA
>BRYF01000012.1:4315000-4317500 GCA_030159135.1 Actinidia polygama
TATGTACCCAACTGTGTGTTTTTATATAAATATAAGAATTACCAATTTAAAACATCGAATTTATAGGCGCAAGTCATTTGATCTTCAGAACTCCATCATTCTCTTTGTAATGACCTTATCGAACATTTGTGGTCACGACCAAAAGGGAAAAATTAGTTAAGTATAATCTCTATATTTGAAATGCTTTGAAATTATACTTCGAATGAAATTATTATTTTTAATTTTTTCAAAAAAAATAATTTATTTATTTAATTAAAATAAAATAAAGCCAAAATTAAAGTACACAATTCCATTTATTTGGACTAGTTTTTTTGAGTTTTTTTAACTGCTTTGATAATTTTTTTTATTTTTTTTTATTTTTAATGAAAGTTTTTCACTATTTGATCTAAAAATTATACTTTTTCGATTTCTAATAACAAGAAACATCTGAAAATATACAAAAAAATTCTAATAAAAACAAAAAAAAAATAGATAGATCGAGTAAAAATGGTTTCCATTAACATCCCCTCTTGCTCCAAACTTTTTGTTCTACTAGGCCACGAGCTTCCCGTATTTGGAAAGTAAAACTATGTATATCTATCTATCTATTATGTTATATAACACAAACACACGTATATATAATTGTGTGCGTGTGAACGTCCAATCTCAAATTAAATAACTATAACGTCATAGTAAATTCAGACATCTCTATAGCAAACAAAATTTCTTGTTAATAAATTAATCAATATGTATTATTATTGGCCAAAAACAACTTACAAAAAATAAAAAAATAATTAATTCTTGAAAGTTTATTTTAAAATACAACAATGCTATAGTGACCAAAAAGTGTACCAAAATGTTTACCGAATGCATCAAAAAATAAAAAACTTCGGCACACTTATGGGTTCTACTGATTTTTTTGTTTATTTTTTACACCAAAACGGTGCAACGGCACCGTTTTGGTGCATTTAGTAAACATTTCGGTATACTTTTCGGTCATCGTAGCATTACTCTTTAAAATAAATTCAGCTATTCCAAACATCTGATTATGGGGTGGTTTGCTATCCACAGTAGACATTATAAATAAATAAAAAATCATACCCAACAAAATAATTCCATTTTCCTAGTAAGTCCAAATGAAATCCTCCACAGAAGACATTTTTTTAGGCAAAGATCTGATTTTTCACCTAAAAATAATCCGAATGCCATCAACTTCCCTTAGCCTTTTGCTCCAAGGTTTTGTCCCCATTGGCGATGAGCTTCGTATTCCAGTATTTAAAAAATAAATTTCTAAAATAAACATTACCATATTCGATATATATTGTTCGTTTCTGCATGTCCATCCTCAATAAAATAATTCTATTGTCTTAGTAAATTCAAACACTCTACATGGATCCTATATGCAAACAAAATTTCTGTTTAAGTATGGAGTATATACCAACTTTTACATTAAAATAACCAAAATTCCATGAAGTTCGCTTGTTCCAACTTTTTTTTGTCCCAATACCTATGACTGAGCTTGAAATTCAAATGATGCTTTTGTAGGTTCGTGTAGCATATAATTCATGTTAAAAATCAGGGTTCATCGGAAATCAGTAACAATATCGTTGGAAAAAATACGATAATAACATTAAAGTTACATGCGCGAAATATAAATAAAAAATGAGATATAGACAGATTTAACGAGCCGAGTCCGAAGGTGCTGTAGACTTTGCCGACGTCTTCCTTCCAGTAGTTAGACAAGTCAGAGCGCCACCGAGATAAGCCATGATGAATTTGAACTTACGTTTCTCTCTATCTCAAAATGAAAATTCAAATTATGTATGAAAAGTAGGGGTACACAAAAGACCCAAAAAAACCAAGAACCGAATCAAACCGACCTCATTGTGTCGGGTTGATTCGGTTCTACCACACCAATGGTTCGGTTCTAGGTTTAAAAATTGTAGACCCGAGCAATTCGGTTCAAAGCTCAAGTTTGTACAATTTTTTGACCCAGACCCGACCTGACCCAAATCGGAAATCAAAATCTAAACCCGATCATATAGTAACACAGTGCACTCATTGAAAATTTTTATGTGTTGGATGTTGGTTTGTATTATTTTAAACAATGTATTATTGTGTGGGGATTATATTTAAACAATGAAAAGTATGAAACTTTGTATCGGGAGACCTCCCAACTCTCCACTTCATTCGTACCGAAATTTCATAAATTTTCAACATCTGTATTTTAAAAATGAAGTAATTTGGTTTAAAAATAAAATGTTAATTTTTTAATACACATGCACTTCAATTATACGTCTATTCATTAAAATCAACATAAATCTTTTATATATATATAAATAATCCACTCAACAAGTCCTAAAATTCTATCCAAAATTGAAAATAAATTGTTGTTGGCTGATTGGGCATGAGACGATAAGGCTCCGTTTAGAACCAACTTATTTAAGTTTTTTTGTCTGGTTGTTTTTTTTAAATAAGCAAAAATTCAGTCAGAGTTAGTTTTTTTATTTTTTTATTTTTG
>BRYF01000012.1:4415000-4417500 GCA_030159135.1 Actinidia polygama
TGTTTGCAATCCATATAGTTAAGAGGAAGTTAAGTATTGAGTTTCAAACAAAATTGAAAAAAGTCATAGTCAAGGGAAGCTTTCTATAATTTACCCTTAGTAAATAAGCACTTTACGCTTTACGCCGACTAATCAAAATCATTTTCAAATACAAATTGCCTTCAATACTAAAATTCTAGAGCATATAGTCGTGGAATTGTTCATTCTAATATAATAGTTAGTTGGGTAAATTTCAATGAGCAGAAGTTTGCAAATACAATCACCTCACATTTCCTAAATATCAGTATATCTCTTATTTTTTAAACTATTATAAAGATTTTCTTTTGAGTTATTTTTTTTTATAAATGACAAGAGTGATTTTAAATTTAGAACTTTCACGTTTATTTTCTTAATACATCAATTAAAATAAATAGACATATTTTTTCTGAAAACATTATAAATTAAAACAAATGAACTGCAAATATATTTTTTTAATATACTATAAGACAAATGACGATCGATCATTTGGTTACTAATGTTTGTTCGATATAATTTTTTGTACAAGTTTTATGCCCAACAGACTCTATAAATTGACGTTTTTAATTATAAATATGAATCAATGATAAGCTCGTAAAAAAAACACTATAGAGTTATAGAATGTCAAGATCTCTCTATGTTGATGGAGGCTTTCTCTCACTCTATGAACACTCAAAATATTTTTCCATAGAGTTTTGGGGAAATTTTATATGAAAGAGAGGTAGAAAAATGTTTCAGGATTAGTGAAATTTTTTAAGGCTAATCATTCATGAACTTTTCTACTAGATAATTTAATAATAATTTTTCCACTCCAACTAGATTGAAATTCTTCCTCTCTCACCGTATATTTCCACTATATACACAAAAATATTAAATAACTCTTTTGTAGCTTACAACATTTAATAATCAGTCGATATCTAATAATGCTCATACAAGTTGGTAATAAAAAAGTTGTATTGTAGGTGCTAATTACAGCCGCTAGTGTAAACTAATTTAAGTTGTGTGTAGCAATTATAGGAAAGCAACCAAAGCCACACAATAAAACTAGGATGTTGATAATATGAAGGTTTTTTTCATTATTATTTACCCAACAAAATATCAAGTGTTTTTAAAAATAAAAAAACATAAATAATTGAAGTGTGCCATGTCCTTGTCATTTGACCTTTCCATATTATTAAAAACTGTTTGCACCAATCCTATGTGTGGTTGTTGCCTTAAGGCTGAATTCTTTTGTTTGTTTATAATTTTTTTGTCTTTTTTTTTACTTTTCTGATTATTTGAATATAGAATTTAGGAAAGTAAATGATTCAATACACACACACATATATATATATATATTATATACCCACTAAAAATAAGAAAAAATAAGTTTTTTTTTTGTTTTTAGTTTGGTGTATATATATAAGTTATATTATATACTCTCTCATTGAAAATATTGATATCAAACTTTGTTCTCTTTTCCACTCTCTCTGGCCTTAGAATATTCTCTACATCCTACAATTTCCAAAACCACACAAGTTTTTCTTTTTTGTTTTTAATCTCAACCACATGAGCTTGATCCACTGATTTTCAAGCTCCAATATTATATCCTCTTTTTTTTCGTTGGCTGATAAAAGTTTAGCTTATTTTCTCCTCTAATTTTAAGGAGGTTAAACCTGCAATTAGGCCATGCAGATTGACTCATAGATTCGAAACAGACACCAAACTAGTTATTAATACAAAAGAAAATATGTACGCCATATAAACAAATGGTTTCACAATTTTGGAAACTCAATCCATGGTATAATATTACCGATCAAACTCTAACTACATGTGATTGTACGGAGGTTAAACCTGCAATTAGGCCATGCAGAGTGACGTAATATATCTCAATCTGCTCGTAGATTTGAAATAGACACCAAACTAGTTATTAATACAAAAGAAAATATATACGCCATATAAACAAATGGTTTCACGATTTTGGAGACTCAATTTGATCTTATAACGTTATGTCAATCATGTTATATAATCCGACAATCTGCTCATTACAATCACATGTAGTTAGAGTTTGATCGGTAAAATCATACCATGTTTTATAATCAAAACATACATAATCGCATATACACTTCTCCAATTTGTTACATCTTAGGGCTCGTTTGGCTGGAGGATATGGGAGGGGGATAACTTTTAAAGAGGGATAAATTTTAGAGGGGATAACTTTTAAAGGGAGATAACTTTTAACTTTGTTTGGATAAAATTTAAAATGGGTGGATAAGGGTGGGGGATAAGGAAGAAAATACATATAAAGAAACAAAATATAAAACATTTAGATGTGAAAAATATATATTTTGTTTTTATATATATATAAAAATAAAAATATACATTTTGTTTCTCTCTCTCTATTTTTTTCCTTATTCTCCACCCCCTTATCCCCCGGATAACTTTTAGTTAGGGTCTAAGCCACCCAAGAATTATCCGCCTTTATCCACTTGCTGGTCTAAAAATT
>BRYF01000012.1:4467500-4470000 GCA_030159135.1 Actinidia polygama
TCCAATGGTAATTTTTAACATTTTATTTGTGTTATGCACGAATGTATACTTGACCTTCCATTTGCACTTTTGACACCAACCTTTTCTTTGGTTAAGTACCTGAGTACACGAGGCTCCACGGGGTGGGTGTTGGAATATGATCGATAAGGTTTAGTATTTGTTGAATGGTTGATTATATCAGTTGTTTGTCATTTCTATAAAGGTTTAGTATTGGTCATCTAGTGGTTATGGTGCTTAAAAATCGTATTCTGTGATCCGAGTTTGCACCACAGCTGTGTTAAATAAAAAAGGAAGAAGAAAAAATCTCCATTTCTTTTGTTGTTCAACACACGTCATATGAAAAATCTGTAATTAAGAATTGAAACCCCATTGATCTTCCAATAGTCTATTGAGAATGGTCACTTGTTGTCACTGTTCTCACTCTGGGAGGTCATTGTAAAAGAAATATTTTGCCTCTTTTGTTCTCTTCTAGCACTCTTCACGTTTTTTGTTGCGCAGAAAATGGTTAATGGTGGCAAGGTTGAGTTCTGGATAAGTGTGAACTTCTCAAAGCTAAGAGAAAATGAGAATTATAGATTCTGCGAGGAGTTGGTCAACAGGTGCAAGGCTAAAGGGACGGTATGGATTTATGATCCTGTAAATATAGTTTGTGATATCAAATGCAGAGTCTGTTTTGGATTTGAGGAAGTTGACACTTCTGTCTTTCGGATGATTTTCTAAGGATTTCAAGTCGGCACCTATACTTCCCATACTTGCACATCCTGCTAACATTGAGAAGGCTCTCTCTGATATTCTCACTCCGTCTAGTGGGACTGGGAAAACAACTTCAATTTTTAATTATTATTCTGTCAAAAGGTAGTGGGTCTTATGGTAAGTTGTAGAATCCAGCTTTCAAATTTGTTAGAGACGTTGCCTTGACAAGCTTTCTCTTTTTCCGCGAAGGATTAAGCGTATGTGTGAAGCAGAGTTGGGAATCGTTTCCCCTGATGTTGAGAATGATATTCTTTAGCAGGTTGGGGGAAGGAACACAGTTTTGTTGCTTGCTGTTGAGAAGAAAATTCCATTCGTAACTGATATGCCCATATTAATCTTTGGTGTTGATGTGTCTCATCCTCAATCGGGGGAGGATTCTAGCCTTTCGATAGCTGCTGTGAGTTATCTGATCTTTTGTTGGTTTGCTTATTGTTAGATTTCTGCTTCTATAAAAAGGAATTTGCTACAGGTGGTGGCATCAATGGACTGGCCAGAAGCAACCAAGTACAGGGGATTGGTCGCTGCACAGCCTCACAGGGAAGAAATTATTTATGATTTTTATAAAACCTGGGAGAATGCTAAAAAAGGCATATGCAACGAAGGAATGATCAAGTTAACCTGACTTTTTCTTCATTGTCGCTATGCTAAATGTAGCTTTTTCCTTTTTCACACTCTATTATCTTTTTTGGCAGGGAACTGTTAGTTGCTTAGGAGATCAACCGGGCTCAAACCCCATCGAATCATTTTCTACAGGTGTATACTTGCTTTGAGGCTGCATGTGACTACTATTTCTGCTACGCAACATCTTTTAATGTTTGTTAGCTGTATTGCAGGGATGGAGTTAGTGAAGGTCAATTTAATCAAGTACTGCTGAATGAGGCTGATGCCATTAGAAAGGTATACATCGTAGCCAACTCATTATAGTGCATGTTGACAGAATGCTTGACTTGTGTGTAGCAATTAATTTTATTTTACATGTTCATGAAGTACTAAAATCATGTCAAGTACAATTTACACCTTGATTCCTCCTAAAATAGAAACGAGTTAGTCTACTTCAAAGCACCACTTTATTGGCAGAGAGGAAAGTTTGCCTTCCTGTTTCTAGATCCGTTATGACCAAGTAGTTTTTAGTCTGACTGATGTGCATTTTGAAGTGCCTCCATTTTTTTCGCCCGATAAGCATTTAATCAGACAACAAATGGACCCAATGTTGCCACACACACAAAAAAAAATGAAGAAATCCACTCACGTTCTAAGTGGCAAGGTAGGGACAACACACCGTCAAAAGTGTATGGCCTTGTTAGATCAGCTGGAAGGCACGCACTTTTATGTTTATTGTTGAATCACATTAGCTGATGTCTGGAATCTGGAGTTTTCTTTTACAGTCATGTTTTTATTCTTTGTTTATTATAGTCAATGGGTTGGTGAAGGTCAATTTAATCAAGTACTGCTGAATGAGGCTGATGCCATTAGAAAGGTATACATCGTAGCCAACTCATTATGGTGCATGTTGACAGAATGCTTGACTTGTGTGTAGCAATTAATTTTATTTTCTCGTGTTCATGAAGTACTAAAATCATGTCAAGCAAAACTATTGTTTTACAATTTACACCTTGATTCCTCCTAAAATAGAAACGAGTTAGTCTACTTCAAAGCACCACTTTATTGGCAGAGAGGAAAGTTTGCCTTCCTGTTTCTAGATCCATTATCACTAAGTAGTTTTTGGTCTGACTGATGTGCATTTTGA
>BRYF01000012.1:4527500-4530000 GCA_030159135.1 Actinidia polygama
GTTTAATAAATGGCGTCTGTCTTATTTAGAGAGTTAACTCATTAGCTATTTTCCATTACTTCAACAGAGACCACCACCAGTGCGTGTAGGATTCTATCTCTATCGCCATGGTACAGATTCTCTGTTGCCAAAATTATTTTTACTTAGTTTTGTGACAATGAATTCGTAGTCGCACAATCTTGTTTGGAGATTTGTGTGTTTTAAGATTCCTACCACATTGTTTGGCCGTGGGTGTATTATAATGACGTTGCCTACCAGCAATGTAACGAAGTTGTTCTCAGGACCTACCCTTAGATAATAGGGGCCATGGCCCCCCAACTTTTCAAAAATTATAAATTTTACTTTAAATTTTTATTTTATTTTGGCCCCTCCTAAAAATACAAAAAAAATATCAACTTTTTTATTTTTTACATTTTTGGTCCCCTAAATAATATGCCTGGTTCCGTCCCTGGTTGTTCCGTATATCACCACACAAAATGATTCATACACTTTCGACCGTGGGTATATTATAATGACTAGGGGTGTTCAAAACTATGTCTGAACCGACCAACCCGACCCGACCCGAAGTAAACCCGACCCAACCGATCACTCTACGAGTGAATAACGGGTGGATTTCAACTAACCCAACCACATTTAGTTCGGGGGTCGGGTCATTCGATCGACCAACCCGATAATTTTACACTAAAATCCACCATTTTCACCCAACCTAACTCCAATCCCAACCCGACCAAATCTCACCCGATCCGACCCAACTCGACTGTCTGTTGGATAGGAATCGGGTCCAAACTTCTCCAACCCGAACCGAATTCTCCAACCCGATCAATTCGGTTTGGGGGTCGGGTGACCCCAAACCCGATCCGATCCGACCCTTGAGCACCCCTAATAACAACGTTGCCTACCACCACTACTTCAGCAATATAACAAAGTTGTTCTGTATCTCCTCAGAATTAAACCGCACAAAATGATTCATACACTTTAGTACGTAGATCATATGGCCCACGATTCATTAAGGTTGAATATTTTCTCTCGTTTATTTTCTAGATTATTGTCTAAGTAATTGATACGGGCTTAAAATTTCCCTTTTATCTTGCTCACCTAAAAACAGAGAGCCATTTGCATATGTTTTAGTGTGGAGGGATTTATTGCTGTTTGACCTACCTATTCTACTAACAAAAACATCCATCAATTGTGGTCATAGCCCGAGAGCATCGACATCAGCCTTCTAAATTTAAGTCAAACTATAACTTAAAAACTATCAATTCTATTTTAGTTAATCACTTTTTAAATTCTAACTCCATTAGCATCTCTATTCTAATTATATTTTATTAAAATATTATTTTTATTTCTATTTATTCATTTTATTTCCAAGGTTTTCTTTCAACCGTCATATTTTTAAATAATCACATTATTTCAACGGTGATATTTTTAAAATGATCATGTTTTTTTAAAACGGTATTATTATTCAAATAGTGGTATTTTTTAAAAGTATATTTTTAAAACGGTCATATATTTTTCAACCCATATATTTTTAATTGAACAGTATACGGATGAAATGACCAAGTTTAAGAAGTTAATTGGTACAATTGAAAGTGAAATGATTAAGAGAAATATTTTAGTAAAATTATAAAAATGAAAAATATAATTTATGCTTACCAAGACAAATGAATATATCTATAATATTTTTAAATTTTGTTTTCTATTGCTCAAGAGCTGATCTATTAGAAGAAATCGCATAAGTTCACATCTAAGAAATCGGATAGGTTCTCATTTACATCACATTGGTCTAATATACACAGTTCGGAATTCATACCCATTTCAAAACATAAATCATATAAATGGTAAGTCCATCTAATATATATTAAGAGTCAACTTCGTTTATGCTAATATAAATCGACTTCTTAAAAAAATAAATAAAGATAGAAAAAAAGATACATACCAAGAGAAGGGCTTTAACATTGGTCATTGTAAGCTTGAACTCGCTGGAAACCTCTCGGTTTGCCATCACAACGTCGAGAAAATCTGGATTTCCCTCGCGCTCGTGGGCTGTTAATGTGTGTTCCTCGATCATTTTTGATAATAAAGCATCGAATTTGTCGTGTAGACGCTTCATTTTCCCCTCGATGCCTTGTAAGTCCAACCACGCGATGGATGGTATAAAATCACCAATATTGAACAATCCTGCCAATCTCATGAGCTCCACAACCATGTACTTGAAGTCATTGGACTCCAAACCGTGTGTTGCAAATACACGACGGCTAAGACTTTTTTGGCCGATTAGGTTAGCCATGGCACACACCACAATTTCTGGCACCACCACGGGTTCACCCTTTCGGCTTAATTCGTGCATAGCCCGGACCACATGCCCAAGCTCTGTTGCCCTCACATGAACCCAATCTTTATATGATTGGGCTCCAAGCATGTGCAAATTACTCAATTTCCTTAACAAGTTCCACCGCGGTCCGACGTCCGCAAAAACAAAATCTTGTGCACCATAGGCAAT
>BRYF01000012.1:4537500-4540000 GCA_030159135.1 Actinidia polygama
ATTTATAAAAAAGTGTACGCAGAACAGACTTAACTGTATTAAAACGTACATTAATAGAAGAGCTCACCGTACACTTGTCATGTGTAGAGAGAGTAGGGAGTTTGTTTGTAAGCAAAGACAAATGCATATGATTATGAAGATTTGATTTGATATACAATGGGTACATATAAATACACATATAGGCACCCGTGGAGAGAGAGAGAGAGAGAGAGAGAGAGAGAGAGAGAGAGAAAATGCTTATAAATCCAAAATAAAATAGGACCCATCAATTGGTTAGATTCACGCTTTGCTTCCCAAGGCGTCGCATGTGCTCTTGTCCCCCTCTCCCTCTCTCTCTCTCTCTCTCTCTCTCTCGCCAATCTTTTTGCTTTCTCTCTCCGCATTCTTTTCAATTGGATCCACTTTTGTTCAATTTGTTGGCAAAAAATTTTACATTGAACAAAGCCACTCGAACTTAATTCACGATTATATTATAATTAGTATTCGAGTCTACCGACAGTACGTAAAAAAAATACTATCTTTTAAATATATTAGTTAGAGTTTTATAATTTAAAAAATAGATAATATATAAACGTCATATAATAAAACAAATTAGAAAGTATAATAATTTTTAAAAAATATTATTAGTTTGAGATAAATAAGTGAAAAGAAAAGAGAATTTATTTTCGCCCTCCAAAATTTGATTTCTGTACTGCAAATTTGGAGTGCAAAAATCAAAATCTAGAGTGTAGAAATCAGTTCTTAAAGAAAATAGTGTTTTAGTTGGGTTTTTTATGGGTCCCACTAAAAAAATATTCAATGGATAAAAAATATGCAAAGCTTTAAAGTTTTTTTGCTATTTGATCACATCATATGTGGGGTCCACATCTTTGAGAAGAATGAAATAATATTTTTGGGGGAGAAAAAAGTAGTCGGCGAAATATCAGTCATTAAATTAACTCAAAAAAAATATTCAATGGGTAAAAAATATGCTCAGTTTAAAAAAAAATGCTATTTCATCACAACATATGTGGGTCTCACATATTTTAGAAGAATGAAGTGATATTTTTTTGAAAGAAAAAAGTAGTCAACGAAATCTCAGCCATTAAATTAACTCAAATGAATTACACTGTAGATAGTGTGAGATAATATTAAAATTCTAAAAATATTTGTATCTTAGATTGAACTCGTTTAAGGAAACTTTTTCCAAGATGGGGCCGTTTAAAAAAACTTTTAAGTGATTGCCACGAGTCTATTGTAGCAATTTATCTCAAAAGGAAAATGATGTTGTCACGGAAATAATGGGAGGAAACCAACTATTTGATTGATCCTGATTTATTGGTGCTTTGTGGGCTCCATTATATTTCCAATCACGGATGTCCACGTCAGTAGGCTTCGGCCTGATTTCCGTCCACGTCAGCACTGCTCATTTCAAAATATTGCTATTCAATGAGTTCAACTTATACTTAAATGGAGAATTTAATAAAGAAATTTTTTGAATTTTAAAGAACCTGTGAATTAAATTATAATTTTGAATGCACATTTGTGAAAAGGGATAAAATATAGAGTATCAGTTCTGCCCCAATCTAGGGTAAGAACTGTCGTCAGTATGTCGCTTTATAGCAAGTTCGGAGAGGTTTGGATCGGAGCTCGGTCCATGCACAACGGCCAACGGGAATCCCAACGGCATGTAAGGGGCATAGAGTGACTTGCGCAATGAAGTTTTATCTACCCCACGACTGGATTGAAACGCTGGTGACATGATTGACTAGCTACCAACCATGCATTAGGGGTATGGCTGAGTCAGTCACCTACTCATTGACACAGCAGTCGGTGCATCTCATCAAGCACCGAGATGCAGATTGTCTAGTGACATGACGATTGGTGTGTCCAGACACGCGCCAAATTATGCTATGAAAGACCATGCCATTTATATCTATCAAGGTATGTAATTTTTGCTATCTCCTGCCTAAAATTCTCTCTCTTTTCTTATACACTTCCGATCACTTACTTTACCATCAGATAGTCGTTCTTGGAACTGCTCTAGCGGTCATTTCATTATTTATGTACTGCAGCTAGAACAGGCAACATACAATCACCACTAAATGTTAATCAGCCACCACATATGTCTATTTTTAATTTTTCTTACTTCTATTCTAGCATATGCACCTCCGCAACTTTTAAATAAGCATTTTAAATAAAAATTCAAGATTGGCTTTTAGCTTCTTACAAATATTTTCATGTAATTTTTCTTTTTCTTTTTTTTTGTAGATAATTATAAAAATAACCCCATAATTTGATCCGAGTAACAAATTTAACCCTGGACTTTTAACACTTCACAATTTGAAACATCCACCTCCATTTATTTAATCCTCAACTTAAAATAATTTTTATTTAATCCTCCACCTCCACTTGTTTAATTTTAATTTTTTTTAGCAAACCGTAGAGAATATAAAATATATGATTTAGGTTGGATAGTGATTTTCACGCTCTTTTTTTGGTTTTTCAAATTGCACTTATT
>BRYF01000012.1:4580000-4585000 GCA_030159135.1 Actinidia polygama
CGTGTAAGGAAAGTATGGAGGATTATAAGATTAGGGCTTCATCCTCCTTACTAGCACCCTCAATCCCATCATTTGGGCCTTGTTAAATACGAGAACATCGTTGCAACGTTGTTCAACATTATCATCACAGTATTGTACCATCTCCTCCTCAACAAAGAGGGTTTCGCTAGTATCTTTGGAAGCCTTGTCACTTTTTTCCAACTTGTGGCGAACTTCGCCACGCTTCAAGCATTTGAATTCTCCATTTTGGGATGGGTTCCTAGCCTCCAAAGCATCAAAATAAGGCTGCATCCTTTTATTTTTGTAATCGAACCCCAAAAGTGCCAATCTTGCCAACGCTAGTCAACTAGTCAAAGAACCGGTATGAGAATAGCGCCCAAACTTAGAACTAGTTTGGTATTACTGCCCGGAATTTGAAACACTAATTTCTTTCTTGAGATCATGCAAGTCATTATAGGGAGTTTGTATGTAATGGAAATGTAAGAATTGCTAGTTGAGCTTCTTCTTCATCTTCTCTCAGTCTTTAACCTTCCCATTACCTCTCATTTCTCTACTAACTTGTAATTGCTTCCACCGATCCGAAGCTCTTCTTTTGAGGCATTTAGATACCAATTTCACCACTATTTCTTTGGAAACACAATAATAATCAAACACCTCAACCAGAGTCGTAAAAGGCGCACTAAAGCGCGAGGCGCCCAAAGTCGCATCCTTGGGTGAGGCGCCACGACTTCAATAAGTCGCTCACGAGGCGCGCGATTCAATCAACTGATTCACTAGTCGATTGATTGGAACCTGGGTCTGCTGTCGTAGTTGTAGTCTTCTCATTGTCGTCGCCATTGCTGTCACCGATTGACTGGATCTGCATTCACAGTCGTCGTTGCTGGTCGTCGCCGTCGCCGCTACTCGTCGTCGTCGTCTGTCGATCGAAGGTAAGCGCTGCCTCGCCCCTCTCTCTATATATATTTACCTTTTTATGATTACAGTCTGTAATACAAAGTCTGTATTACTTTTTTTCTTCTATTTATATACTTTTTTCTTTTTTCTGTTTTGATTTCCCTTTTTTCTTTTTTTCTTCTTCCTGTTTTTCCTTTTTTTTCTTTTTTTTCTTCCTGTTTTTATCTCTATATTATATATATATATATATTTTTTATGTCGATAATGTGCGTCTCGCTTTGATAAGGTCACACCTCGCCTCACGTCTGAGGTTCCACATACTTTTGTGCCTCGGTGCGCGTCTCGCCTTTAATAACACTGTTCTCAACAGTGTTCAACCAATCAACAAAATCATTCGAGTTAGAACTTCCAGTTCAGAGTATAAAAGGATGCCCAAATTGAGTTTGGACATCCTTGAAACTATCACTACCTTTAATTGAAGAATGCAAATAATGCACCCTATCCATCCAGGTAGTAACTTGTCTCCTCTACTCTTCAATATCATTCCTTTGATCCAAATTATGATCATTATTTCTTACGTGCACCAAGTGTTTGTGAAATTGCATCTTAGAGTAATTGAATTCTCTGTGTAGTAATTGAACTTGGGAATTCCGTTGAGCAAATCGATCCTTCTTCGAGGGAATTTTTTTCAGTCTTGTTTTTTTGCTTGATTTTTCAGCCACCAATTTGAGAAAAATTCCATTGCACAAGGGTTGATTTGCTCAATGGAGTTCCCAAAATTCAATTACTAGACAAGTAGTTCTGTGAGACCTGCAGCCAAGTCTAAAGCAACAATATCTGCAGGATATACTCTAAACCATGACTCAACAACGGAAAACTTAAGCAATAAGCATAAACTAAAAGAGACAAACAATTTAACGTAAAAAAACACGGGACCCAAGGCTGGAAATCAATGCACTATAATCAAAATAGCGGATAAAAGAATTCTTACAACTATACACCTTGAATCCCTCGTAAAACTTCCCGTGCTTGAATTCCCCTTGGTCTGAACTCGATCCACCGCTTAGATCATCCTTGCGTTCGAACTCCTTCAAAGGATTAGAGGTGAAGAGTAGAGATGTTGAATCACCCTTGAGAAGAAGAATTTAGCCTTAATGATCCATGGATCTTCAGTTTGATTCTAAGTACACGTCAATTTGGATTTGATCAAGTGAAATTAAGTGATGAAGTGTTTCCCCTTGCCCAAGCTAGAGTTCTCTCACTCTAAAAATGATACACTTCGAAGCCTTTAGAACTTCCCCAACAATTTATAGGAGTAATCTTAACCAGAGCGAACCGACTGACCTCCGTCAGGCGCCAGAGTGATAGTCTGTCCGGCTTGAGCAACATCACCCGCCCAACAGCCGGCCAACGACCAGTCCATCTCTTTTTCTTTTTTCGCAAATCAACCCTTGAAACTTCTGAATCTTGTAATTTTGACCCCGATACCATATCAAATAAGATTTCCGGGAATGATACAAGCATAATATGGCTCTCAAACACTCAAATAGAAAGATAAAGGAAGAATACACACACAAATTGTATTGTCACACAATTGCCAAAACCTATAGGAGATATCCTATACCCAACAATTTCCCTCTTTAGCAATTCTGTGACAAAAACCTTCTATGCACTAAAAACCTATCCTCTTCCCAAATGAATACATGGCAAATGTGATTCTAATGGCTGCAATTGAGAATCCTGCAAAAGTTCATCTAGCCAAAACATATCGAATAACCAAACTCTAAACAAGATTACACCAAGTTTAAGCATAATGACCAAGATAAGCCATAATGAACAAGACATAATAGGTAAGATGACGCAATTCGATATGCATGATGAATAAGAGAGGTCAATGAACAATATAAGAAAACACCACAAAAAACAAATCTGTATCCACACAATAAGACAAGAGATCAACTACTGCCAACTACAACCTAGGGATCTCCCCCTTTTTTGTCAAAGCATTGACAAAGGGGGAGATTGTTGGGACTAGAATTTCTCTCGTGTAGGGTTTTTACTTGTGTGAGAAAACATTTGTTTTCATGTATTTCTTTTTTAATTTCCCCGCAATTATTTTTGAGAGCGCTTATTTTTAATTTCCCCGCAATTAATTTCACCTCCATGCAAGTTGTTTCAAGAAGTATTGAGGCCTAATCTGCATGATCTAAAAGTTTCAAGGGCAGCTCGTCTAGCGAACTGACAACAAGAGGATCTTTCTGATAGGATTCAGCTCGCTTGCCTAGCGAGCAGATTATTGGCATAATTTTTGTCATTTAAATAGAAAGCAAGTCTCATTTTAGGGTAGAGTCTCCAAAATCATCCAGAGAGAGAGTAATGTACTTGAGAGCCATTGTGAAGATCATTTCATCCTTGTTTTCAATTATACTCTCAATGGTGAAATCAAACTATAGGATTCATGTGATTTGTCCGAAGGCATGAGCTGAAGACATTGGGCATTCTAACTTATGGTCAATCTAAACAGAAACATAGCAAGAGATACAAGACATTTCACAGCAATTTGATTCCAAATGGCAAGAACTCATATCTCAAGGTTATCAAGTTTGTGTACAACACTAGAGAAATAACAATGAACAAAAATTATATTGGCAAAGTATGCAATATGCCCACAACCAATTCACACACGAGGTCAAGCATGATGACATTCATAGATATTCATAAAAATTAGCTAAGTCATCAATGAGTATCAAGCTCACCAAGTCAAATTTCCAAATAAGAAAATCTTTTTGTTTGTTTTATTTAATAAAAACAACCGAACAAAAAATAATTGAAAACAAATTCTACTAAGAATGCTAAAAAATCTAGGGCAAAATGAAAACAAGAAACACATCCTAGACTATGAGCGCAAACACATCCATCATAGGGCAAGGTTAACTCCTCCCGACGTCCCAAGGTCATCACGAGGATTGGAAGGCAATGCAACACAAGGTCTTAAGTTCAAACACCTCACCCAAATACTTCTAAAACCGACACCATGAGATTTCTTCCAAAGTTTAGGAACACTTTTCACACGTTGAAGCTCATTTCCATTATAGGGATTCAACCTAGTCATGTTTTGCTTCCTAAGGCTTGTAGATTGTTTCTTGTGAGTTCTACGTCCATAGGCAGGATATCTAGGTTCAACCATTCTACCCCAATTATTCATACGTTGGTTATGAGGATAGATATATGAATAACCATTCAACTAGAAACAATGAGGCCTAATGTACCCTAAAATGAGGCTTACTTTCTATTTATATGACAAAAAAATTGCCAAGAATCAGCTCGCTAAGCGAGTCAGCGATCTGCTTGTTGGCTGCTTGCTAGGTGAGCTGACCAAATTACACTGCAGCCCATCCAAATTTACACTGCTGTCCTTGAAACTTTCAAATCTTGTAAATTAGGCCTTAGACTTCTCAAAACTTTCAAATCTTGCAAATTAGGCCTCAAAACTACTAGAAACAACTTGCATGGAGGTGAATACACAAACTAAGCTCTTCTCAAAACACTTGGGCGGGGGGAGGGGAATTAACAAAGAAATACATGAGAACACATGTTTTGTCACACAAATTGACATACCCTACATGTAAAATTCCTGCCCCAACATACTTATTCCTTAGTTGATCTCGACATTATTATTGTTATTGAGGTGTCTTCAGTCAGCAATTGCAAAAACATTTTTGTTCTCTTGATGTAATGATTTGAAGTTGGAAGCATCCACTTGGGAAACTGCCCTAACTAAATTCATGATATGAATTATACAGTAACTTGAAATGGGGAAATTTTGTTACACAGTGAAGAAGCAGACTCGTGGCTAAATCACGAGTTTTGATTCATGGAATTCGTGATCTTATGTAGCACTAGGTGCTACTAAGAGATTTGGGGTTGCATGATGATGGGCCAACGAAACTGTATTGTGACTATAAAGCTGCAGCAACATTGCTAATTATCCAGACCTGCATGATAGGACAAAGAAATGGAAGGAAATTGTTGGAAATATTGTAGGATATTCCTAGAATATTTTCCTGATTTAGTTCCTAATGTAGTTTGATTTATTTCCCTTATTG
>BRYF01000012.1:4662500-4665000 GCA_030159135.1 Actinidia polygama
TTTCTTAAATTGGTTAAGTCAGATTACAATACTTCAAGGCTGTGTTTGGATTCTGAATTTAATAAAATAAAAAACTAAATGATCAAATCATTCAAAACCATTGAAAATCCTTTATCCAAACAAAGCTTAATGGATACATGGTGAAACCCAATCCAAAAGTTAAAATTGAGTTGACAGTCAATTTTAATACAATTGATTTATGAAACAAATTTACTTTTGTTTTAGTATTTAACCCAGCACGTGAGATGATTTTGTTGTGCCCAAAATGAGTTATCAGTCACACTGCCAACATCAAATACCACACAAGACAAGATTTACGTGGTTCGGCCAACAATGCCTACGTCCACGGAGAGGAACCAATAATCTATTAATCACAGAATGAATTACTATGAGTACAATAGGGAGGAGTTCATCTCCACTCACCTCTCAGCACTCTCTCATCTCTCACCATCTCTCTGTCTTACTCTCACAGCCTACCATAGCACTCCCCCCAAACTCACACAACCCTCTTTGCTCTCTCACAGAGCAATTCCCTCAGCCCCTCTCTGCACACAACAACAAGATGTGTGCCCACGGTAATCCCCCTCTGGACTACATCTTGCCACGCCTCTCTCTCTCTCCTCTGCCTCTGGCAACCTCTGAATTTATAGGGAAGGAGAGGGGACGATGAGCTCAGCCATGAGCTCATCCAAGCCATCGATCTTGACATTGGGGAAGGCGGTGCAGCCTTCATCTTGGACTCTGCTGCTCTCTCTTTCTGTCTGTCAACAAAGACAGCAAACAAACATTCACGCAACAACTTCCTCTTATCAATATCAATTGGTGACTATTCATATTGGGCTTGGGCTTGGGCCCAATAGTGTTTCACTATTCATCTGGGCTTCCATCTGGGCTTGAGCTTGCCCTTCATGGGCTGGACTCTTAATTGGGCTTAAACCCAACAGATTTCACTGGAAAAATGTGAAAGTTTTTCATATTGATCATTTCATTAGACGGATACAAGTACTAGTGAGGCTGCCAAAAAAGGATTCGGATCCTCTGAAGTATGGGGTGAAGTGGTTGTGAAGTATACAAAACGACGTAGTTTTGTACACTTCAGGACTAAAACGACGTCGTTTTGGTGTTAACATTAAACGACGTCGTTTTAGACGTCATTTTGATCTTAAATTGTACAAAACGACGTCGTTTTGCATAATTCAGGATCATTTCACCTCATCCCCACTTCAGAGGATACGAACTCACCCAAAAAATGGACCCTTTGAGCGATGTTGTTTATCGAAAACCTTGACCTTACTATCCTCATCACATGCAATCCGGAGTTTAACAGTTGCAATAGAGGATGAGAGAATTTGATGATAGGGACCAAAATTTACTTCGACTACTTATTTTTAATTTGATAGAACTTAATGATTTTTATTCACTAAATACAATACTTCTTAAGAATTTTTCCTAAAAGTTTTAGGTCACCGAGTGTTGTCTTTGCACCCACCAACAATTAGAAGATGATGATAAAGTTGTCAAATCCCGTATCGGCCAAGTATTTTGACTATTGGTACAGTTCGTATTCCATTCAAATTCATCGCTACATATACTATAAAAAATTTACATGTATTTTTATAGAGTTAATAGGACTTATAAATTATATGACATTTAACCACAAATTCTAGGGTTTTATGACATTCAAACAAAATACTATAAATTTCAAATGAAAAACACATTTCTAAGAAACACTTAGCTTTAAAATGTATCAAAAAAACACTTTAAAACTAAAAAATTTACAAAATATTCGTTCTTTTGGTATGGAGTGGTATAGCCAGTACCACCTGATACCAGCCTATACATGTTAGTATTTGCAACGGTATGGAATGTGAAATTACGTCGTTTTGTACGTTTTATGATCAAAATAACGTCATTTTAACTAATCATAAAATGACATCGTTTCATAGTTACAATTAAAACGACGTCGTTTTGTACATTTCAATACCAAAATAACGTCATTTTAACTAATCATAAAATGACATCGTTTTATAGTTACAATCAAAACGACGTCGTTTTAGTTTTAAAATGTACAAAATAACATCGTTTCGTATATTCCAAAAACACTCTACCCAGCCGGCATCCGAATCCAATAATAACATACGTTTGTCAGATAGATTAGTACTCCTCAGACAGAGAGAATGGAGGCATCGATAGTGGCAGCGGCGGACAATGAGCACGCCAAACTGGCAGGAAACACACACACAGAGAGAGAGAGAGAGAGAGCGCACGCCCCGCAGACTAATAGTAACAAGTAACAACATTCACAGCCTCAACAAATTTTGTATATAATTTAATCTAAAAATATATATATATATATATATATAATTTTTCATCTATGTTATAAATCAAATCTTAAAACTATCTTCCACTATTTACGATTGAAATCCATTTGAGTTAATCCAATGACTAAGATTTCACCTAAGATTATTTTTTTTCTTCAAAAACTATCATTTTCTTATTC
>BRYF01000012.1:4685000-4692500 GCA_030159135.1 Actinidia polygama
GTGCAATGGCGGTATGATTCGATGAGAGGTTGGTATGATTTAGGATCTAATTAAGACAAGAGATATTGTGAGGAGGATAGAGGATTTAGGCGTGCAACTGATCAGGCGCTAATTTTGGGCATTGATTTGAGGTGGTCTGGGTTAGACAGAGGAAAGGGTGTGGTGTTGGGTTGTAATTTAGTGGTGCACTTGTGGTGGTTGTGGAAGGAAAGTAGTACGACAATGTTGGATATTGAAGGGGAGAGAAGAGAGTTGTGGTAGTGTAATCAATGGAGGAAGGAGCTATGGTGGCGCAGGTGGCGACGACAGTGATGACTTGCGGCGGCCAATGGTGACTAACGGTTGTTGGCAGTGGTGGCTTGTTGTGTGACTGAGGTGGTGAACGAAGATAGAGATAGAGAGATTGTGGTGGGCGTTTAAACTTAAGACCGCGTTTGGATGTTTGAGTACTTAGACCGTGTTTGGATGTTTGAAACCCCAAATAAATGGTAGTTCTGTCATTAAATTTTGCTAACCCTGTTATTGTTATGGTTTAACCTGTTTTAATCTCACAAACAAACACACACAATCGAAGAACAAACCAAGAACATCAAAGAACAATAGGAAGCAAATAGCAAGACACACAGATTTTACGTGGTTCGGCAATTTTTACTTACATCCATGGAGCTGCAGAGATTTCATTATTGAGAGAGAGAATTACAGAGTAGCGGCTACACAATATCCCATTAACCATAAACACCAAAATAGCGGGCTACAAAACAGGCCCAAATTTTTTTTCCCGAGGGCACGCCCCCAGAGCGCTACAACTTTGGGCCTATCGGCCCAAGCCTTCGCTCCGTGGATTAAGCCTTATTGAAAATTCCATTTAAAACCACGCAATATTATTTTGAGTCGGGTCATCATCCGAATCAACACAAACTAGATTCCACAAAAGAACCCAACAGTTATGTGCTGGCCAAGGGACTTGTTCATCCAAACCATAACAAATACAAAACGAGGGTTTAGTGTTCGAAATTAAACAGTAAGGGGTAACTCCAGAATCGGCTATTTCTATGGGTTTCAATATAATTTAGTGACCCCGCATCCGAGTGGGGTTGGAATCGGACACTTCATTTCGTCACCGGTTCTGCGCCCCCCCGCCGACGCTATAGGCATAGCCGCATAGCGTGGTTCAAACTTGGTGACTAATATATTGAAGAGCTTGAGACCAAATTAAAACAATGGCGAGCCAAGCGTCGAGCCAGCTCGAACCATGGGCCCAATTGGGCCGCAAGGTGGTGATGGTGACGGGCGCGGCATGGGGCATCGGTCGCGAGTTCTGTCTGGACCTGGCCAAAACCGGTTGCAGGATAATCGCTACGGCTCGGCGAACCGTCCGTCTCGAATCTCTCTGCGACTAAATCAACCGGCTCGCCGACAGCCAAAGCAGGGTCGCTGTGGCGGTGGAGCTCGACGTCAACGCTGACGGAGCCGGAGGGCTTGGGACGCGTTTGGGACCATGGATGCTCTCATCAACAATGTTGGTGTTAGAGGTGATTTGGATTTGGTTTTTTTAGTTCAATTACTACTCGTATTTGATTGCTGCGGAAATTGAGGAAAATAGAGCGGTTTGAGGTCTTTCTTTTATATGATTGGTACGGTGATTGATAATTTTCGGATTTTATGAGCCCAGGAAAATGGGAAAATTGAGATTGGCCTATTTGCTCTTCTTTATGATTCGGATTCTTGGAAATGAAATGGGTGTTGCTTTGGTTTTCTTAGGAGCGTGAATTTTTTCAAAAGCTCACGTAATAATTTAACATATTTGTGTGTGTGTGTGTGAGACAGAGAGAGAGAGAGAGAGAGTGATGTGGAATCAAATGGTTATGCAGCAATCGGCATAGCTTGATTCCTGGATTAAGCTAGGAATTAGGATTAGGGATTAGCTTGATTCCGTTCCCTCTATAAAACCATTTATTCCCACCTTTACCTTGATATGGCTATATTAACGAGTCCCTCCTCTCTTGTAAGGAGACACCGGCAACGTGTCAGGCTAGGCATCAGTCATGCCTTAGGGGGTATGATTAGGTCAGTCGCTTATTCACTGACATAACAGTCAGTGCGTCCAGACACGCGCCGAACTACAGTATGTCCAGTAAAAAAGACAGTTTACGCGTCCAGACACGCGTTAAACTGTGTTATATAAGGTCATCCGTTATTCTTGAAAAGGAAAGCAATCTTTAGTTATTGTTGCACTTTTTCTCTCTAATCTACATACTTCCGGTTACCTGACTTGACCGTCGGAGAGCCGTTTTTCAAAAACAGCTCCGGCAGCCGAACTCACTGATTCTTCCTTGCAGAGAGCAAGTGAAGCACTAGCAGCTACCGCCAACTGCCGCTCAGCCACCGTAAGTGTTTATTTCGATTTTCTTTCTCAATTCTTCAAACACTCACACCCCACACCTCCCAATTATCTTTCCTTACATCCATGATCCGGCCGCCAATAGTTATCCCCATCCTTTTGTCCCATCTTACCAAATGTAAATGTAAATTATCTCATAGGTCACTTTTAGTTGTTGGACATGATAAGGGGATCAAAAACTATCCTTGGGGTAAGCGATGGAACTATGTAACCCGTGAGATAAGGAATATTACGAAGGATAATGCATACCCTATCCCACTTTGCCCATGACGGGAATGCTAACATTTATTGGACATTTGGTATGTTTGTATATAATTTTTATCCTATCATACTCTATAGTATCGTATCCCACCGTACAATCCCTTTGTTAAATTGTGCAACCAAAAGTGGGATAAACAGGCTCAAGTAATAATTATGTCAATTCCACCTCTTTTTTCTTCTTCTTCTTTTTATCTTACAAGCAAACGTGCCCATAAGGCCTAGTAGGAGGTTGACGATTATCCTTGTATGTAGCTAATGAGTGGTGATTAATGTTGGTTTCTTTAAAATATACTTTCCATTAATGTTACCCAGAGTTTAATTTTTGTAAATTACTCTTGTTTGTTCTCTTCATATTCATTTTTCTGCCTGATTGTTAACATTGAAGCGAAAAATCAGATTTTCCATATAGATGTTTTGAGCTAAAATGCCCATTGGGAACCATCTCCCAACACATAGCTTCTGTTGCTTCTTAACAAGGTCAAATTGGAGATTCTAGGAATCTGTGTATCGTTCCAATTTTATTTGATGCCATCAACGGACAAAATTTGAAGAATCTAGAGACTGAAGAGTGAAATAGATATTAACTTAAAGGGTTTGTTATTTTCTGTTCTTCTTGTTGCCTCTTGCAATATACATAATCGAGGTGTTCTTTAGTGGACTATATATCTTGATTTTTCATGTGCAATATGCATTTGAGCTCAGAATTGGCACTGTGTACAATGTGTATGTCAGGTACTGTGAAATCACCGCTGGATTTATCAGAGGATGAATGGAATAGCACAATGAAAACAAACACGACAGGAAATGGCTGGTGTCAAAGTATGTTTGCTTGCGCACGCGTGCAGCTAAATAGGGAGGATCAATTATCAATATTTCCTCTATTGCTGGTCTAAACCGTGGGCATTTGCCCGGAAGTGTCATATATACTTGTTCAAAGGCAACCGTAAATGCACTGACTAAGGTGAGCCGGTGAGGGGTCATAAAATTTTGGTCTTGTATGCAACTTTCGCTTTTGGACTTAGCTCAGTGGCTTTGGTAAAATTGCTTCAAACTTGAAGAAATGCACTTCAAATTGGAAATCATTGAAGCAAAAGATTTTCCAATTGTTACAGCAATCAAAATAGGTTACAGAACTCCAGTTATCTTTAACCTGTAGAGGGGTTCGTATTCTGTAGTGTCGACAAGATATCAGGAGTGTTATATGTAATTGCCATGCATCAGTTACATATCCAAATGGCTTAGTAAAATCCATGCACACCTTGATAATTCTACATATGGTTCTTTCTTAGAAGAAAAAAGAAGGAAAAATGCTAATTTTTGATATTATGATTTCAATAAGGTACACCAAGGTTGAGAAAATATAAAACTTTTCAACGTCTTCTCTATGCTTATTTCCTGCTGCACCAAAAGATTTCCCTCTTTAGAATAAATAGTCCGTTTATGGCATTCGCAATCTGACACCGATGCTATATCCCTCACATTAGCAGCCATAACTTTTTTCATCTCACTGGGTGTAAAACTACCAGTTCTTTATTTTGCAATACATTTGCATTTTGTGTGTCTATATTCTTCTATTTGTCTCTGTCTGTACAAAAATGATGCAGGTCAAATATATCACATGACAAATTTGATAGTTAAATATTCTAGCCCTGAAACAATTCATCCATGGTTTAAAATTGTTGGGTCATAATCACAACAAATTACTCACCATTGGAAGATAAATTCAGTGGGGCTATCTTGATGGTACAAGGGAAAATATCTTCCTTATTTATTCTGCATCGTCTACTCTTCTACTACGTAATTGGATGTCTGTAAATGATGATCCATATTCTGTTGGATGATCCATGTGATGATCCATGTGCTCATCTTAATGATAATGAAGTGTTGTTCATCCGACAAGTTGTACTGGCCGACAATAGCAAGCCCATTTGGAGCTCTACTTGCACTTGCTTTCTCTGTTATACTTGGTTCGGATGGTAGGTATCTTAAGGGGGGGATGAGAATATGATTCTGGGTCATTTTGATTGCATGGAGTGGAATTGAAATGTGCTTCCTGAGTACCTAGTCAATATGGAATCACGTTCCTTTCCCACTGCCTGATGAGAATCCCACGTTCTTGGGGGAATGTGAACCATTCAAGCGTTGAAGTCGTAGATGGGCCACGATAGATATATATATATATATATTTTTTCACAGAGAATTCCTTATTATGTTTGAATAGGGTTGATAGAAGAATTTTATTACTAGCAATGGGTTTCCTAGTAATCATAGTTCCATGCCCCTTGAGATTCTTGCCATTTAAACATGATGCGAATTATGAATCTGCAATACAACCCGTCTTCTTATTTGAGTGCTCCGAATTGAAGTGCAATGTGATGTCTTTGTTTTTGTGAGAGAATTCCTGTTGTATGTTCCTACCATTACTTCTCATTCGTGTTGAGCAAGAATCAGATGCAAAACAGAGCAAATAGATTTGTAAAGTAGCGTGTGTTTCTTTATAGTAACTATGGATATTCTGTTATTTTACTTAATATGTTGATTGTCCTTTTTTCTCATGTATCAAATAGAGATGATGGCTATTGAACCCGGGGAAACACAAAACGAACATGGAAGAAAGAGGGTCTACATTGCAACTGTCTCGAAAGTTTAGAGTTATATTTGTTTAAATTAAAACGTGAAAGACAAAAGTGAAATCCGGATGAAAGTTGGTGTTTCTAATTCCCAGTTATAATACAATCAGATGATAAGTTAGTTTAAGAATTCAATCTCTTATTGAAATTCTAGAAAGATTTTAAGAGGGAAGTTTTCAAATGATTCACTTCAATAGATAAATCCGCAATCTTACATAGCAGCAACGTGTTTGTTATAGCTCAACAGGATTGAAAAGTATTAAATGAAGATTCTGAAAAATGAGCGTTTTAATTTTATTTTGACATAAACACAGAAAGCGTACACAATCACAAATACTTTGTACGGTTTTCAATTATAATAAAAAGAAAAGCAGAAGCTGCAACAAAAAAGTTATGACAACCCTGTTCGGATGAATTATTCTTGCACCTAAATCTATATTTCATCCATCGGCAGTTGAATACAATGGAAAGCATATTAGTCTAGGATACAAATGAGTCAGAGAGCATCAACTTTCATAAAGGGGAAAAAAAATCAGAATATGCTGTCTTGCAAGGAAGTCATCCTAATAAAGCTGGAATATGAAGTGGCCATTGCATTGTTTTGTACATGTCTTTATCGACAAAAATAGTACAGAAAATGATGTACCTTGGCTGATTTTTCTTGAAGAATTTAGCGAGTCATATTGATGGGTATATATGTTTCCTTTTTCACTGCCTAGCTTGACGCAGAGCTGATGAGGGATCATTGGTTTTAAGGAATAAAAGGAGAGTAGGAAGGTCGGCGAATGGGTCTAGACTCTATCCCTTGTATTGCATTTGTCCACATTTAACTTCCTAAAATACCCTTATTCCAGAAAAGAAAAGAAAAACAAGGAAAGCAAAACAATTCCAAATGTTATTTACCGCTACAATTCCATTTGAGATCTTGGTCCAGGCTCAATTACGGCCAAGCCCAATCCATATGCTAGTCATAAAGCTCATACCATATCCACCACTCTCCTCGGTTCACCTCAGCCTTGCAGATGGTTGACCATCCGATCAACTCTACAGTGCCACGGGTTCAGGTTAGACCTACCACTTACACCAATCACCAACCCTGATATGCCCAGGCCTGTACCATCTCGTAGGAAAAAAAACATCATTTTATTAAAGCGATATTACATTTAAATGGATTTCAAACAGAACCAGTGCATCCCATTGGCGAAAAACTAATGAGTTATTATAGTTCTAGTTTTAATTGTGATTTGAGACTTGGTTGTGAAACAGCTTCTTGGAGTAATTGAACCGGAATTCCATTGAGCAAATCAACGGATATTTTTCTCAGGACCCATATAACTATTGACAATTTACATGTATTTGAATTTGGTGGTGTGGAGTATAGTTTAATAATTATATAGAAAAAGGAAGTCTACGTGGTTGAGATAAAAAATACCACGTACCCGGAATAAGCGAAGGTTTCACTACCCTTGAGTATGGCTCGGATAGATGTGTGAGTCTTGAATATTTTGAGCACTTTACATGCATTCTCTATTTTGTTTTATATAATGGATTTCTCACTTTCTCGTGAATGTAGCTAATTCGAGCCGAACCACAAAAACTTGTTTCTCTTTTTCTAGATGCCTGTGTATATATTATCATTGTTGTGGGTGCTTCTGCTAGCATGGAATGTGATGTACATTCCATGGTCATGGGTTAACAAGTGGTATCAAAAACTATTTGGCCTTAATACTTAGAGTGAATCCTACAAAAGATTTCACCCATAAAATCCATTTTTAGGTAAAAGAAGAAAACATTGCTTATGGAGTTCCATTAAATAATTATTTCAAAAAATAGAAAGTAACCATTCTAACGATTTATTATTGGGTTTGGCTAATCATCGCCCAGAAAAACAGTTTTTTTTTTTCTCAATAGACTTTTCAATAATTTTACATATTTTTTTATACTTTTCAATGCACTTTTTGTTTCTTAATTACCGTCCAGACAATTTAATGGGGCTAGTGGTAATGATTCATCCCTGGCTACAAAGAGTCCATTCTAACGTCAGACCCATCCAATATAGCTTCTACAAATGCATGCACGGATGCGCCCACCCTATTTCTCGAAACACCAGTTCGGTAATCCAATCGCTGGCTCTGGGAAAGCAATGAGGAGAACCTCAGATCTTCCAGTTGGGTTGGATGGTTCCCAGTTACATTTCTGGGCTCTGCC
>BRYF01000012.1:4725000-4727500 GCA_030159135.1 Actinidia polygama
AAGCAATGATTAAGGACAATTAGTTACCTACCAATTGTCCCCCCACCCCACATGCAATAAACTATCTAAAGTTCAAAGCAAAGGTTGTCAATTAGCCGTTATATCTTACTACAAACACCATCATTTTAGATTAAAATAACTTTTAAGTCCCCATAATTTATAATATTGTAGTTGGATTTCATCATGAGGATAAACTCTACGTGTCAACTTGTTATTGGAAGTCTGGTATATTAGGGTTTCTCTCTTATTGTAATAAGAATCCCATCTTATCTTAGGTGAGTATTATCATTAGAAGATAGAACAAAAAGTCCTTAAAGTGGGTGTCCCAGCCAGCTAATTTCATAATGAAAGTCATGTTTGGTAGAGTTCCTCAAAAACCACTAGCACTTTAAGAAACCTTTCTTTATAGGTTAATTACAATTACCATCCTTGTACTTCTACTTCAATTTCATTTTTTTCACTTTTCACTTTCTATTCTACAACTAACCGCTTACATCTTAGGTCAAGTGTCAACATGCATTTTCGATGAACCTATTGTTCAATGAAGGCACTATTGAAAATTTACTAAATTTTTGAGATGAATGAAGTGGGGCTTTAGGAAGGTCTCCTGAGGTAATCGAATAGTCACCTCCGAGTTTGTCGAACCTAAATGAAGCAGCTTACGGGGAAGCTGTTATACCCTCATGAATTGGAGATTATGACATTATTCAATAGCGACATTTCATGTATTTACTGCAACAATTCAACAATCTTATTTTCTTCTACCCTCGTTCTTGTATTGGAAAAGAGAGAAGAGTTTACATAGTTTCATATTTCTAAAATTTCATTTTTTGAGAAAGAGACAGTCTTGAGTTTAAGTTCTCCAAGGCTTATTTTAGTGGTGTTTCGACGTACGCGGTCTAGCCTTTTTATCCTGGGGTGAAAATACCAACAAAGTTTACAACACACTCGGTAGACGGCGAATTTTTCTTAAGGAGACTACCTTTGCAGGACTTGACTCTAATTCTGTTTGTATCTCATTTTTAGTATTTTGTTTTATAATTGTAAATTCAATTTTACTATATAACTTTTGTTTTTAATGAAAATTATTCTTTAGAATTATGTGTTTGCTACATTTTTTCTAACATGCATCTCTGTTCATCACTTAATTGAGCAGCAAAGTATAACCAGTTAATTGACAATATTAAATGTAAAAGCATTCAAAATGAGATTTAGGTGAAAGTGCAAGGATAAAAAATGTCCAATAATTGATGGTGAGATTACAATGGAGTAAAATTTCAGACATTCCATCCTAACCCTTGAAATCCGGGGACACAAATTTTGACACAATTTTAGACATTCCATCCTAACCCTTGAAATCAGCCATATCAAGGGCTGAGATTACAATGGAGTAAAATTTCAGAGTTATTAAAACGACGTAGTTTTAATAAAATTCAGGAACACTTTTAAAAAATTTACTCAATTGTAATCTCAGACATTGATTTCAAGGGCTAGGATGGAGTGTCTAAAATTGTGTCTCCGAATCCGTCCCCTATAACTAATTTATCTTTTTTGTCCCATTTTAGTGTGTTGTCAATTGAAGGTGGAGAAGGGGAAAATGTCACACTACTTTATAGCAAAAATGGACTAAATTGAACTAAAGTTAAAGGAGCTATTTATTTTTTTTTAAACTAAAAATTAAAATCATCGAATTAATCTGATTTTTTCGTAATTGACATATAGATATAACCACGGATGAAGCTAGAAATTTAGTTTGACGGGCATGGAAATTAGTATAAGAAAAAAATATTTGAATATAATTCTGAGCAATACTCAACTTCAATAACATCACTCACACAAAAAATAGGTATTACTGTGGGACTCATACAGTATAAGACTCACTATTTGTGAAAGACCAAATGATATAGTTGAAGTTGTGGCTGTGTATACCTAACATTTGTGATAATAATTAGGATTAATTAAATAGGGTCTCAAAATTAGGGTCTTCTATATGATGCATCCCTACCTGTAATAAATATTATAATTGCATGTATTAAGTTATTTATTGGTGTATTAAAATGATAAAGAAATATTATTTAAATAAAATTTTAAAAAAGTAAAGAGTATTGCTAGAGATGATAATTAAAAATTATCCCCTAAAAAATAGGGAATGTATTTTTTTGTTAAAATTTTGAAAAATAATTAGAATTATTGCTGGAGATGCTCTTATAGAACCGACAAGTGCTATAACCCGTGCCTTGCATGGGCTCTGTATAAAAATATGATTTTACATAAATTATATATAAATATTGATTATATAAGCGTATGAAAAATTAATTCTTATAAGAAAGCTCGAGTTTTTTTCTGATAAGATTTAAAATCCCTAACAAAGTGCGACAATTCACCATATTTAGAAAATCTTGTAAGCACCTATAATTTTAAGGTGTGTATTCTCTTTATTTTGAGTCCAATCAATCAAATATGGTCTTTAAAAAATAAACAAACTAATATTTAAAATTTT
>BRYF01000012.1:4800000-4802500 GCA_030159135.1 Actinidia polygama
TCTAGTTTTCCTGAGCGTCCCTTGTTTCTGGGTCAGTTTGTTTTGTGCGATTCTATGAAGTTATCCTGGGATTTCCCCTAGACTCGTCGGTTGAAGGAGGGTTTCTTGGCTCGCCACCCTTTTTCTGAATTGGCGATTGTTGGTCCTATTTCTGAGTTATGGGCCAAGGGTTTCTCCTAGGGACTTGTGGGTTGTTTCAGTCCAATTTTGAGTTTTTTGATGTTTCAGGACGTCGCAAAGTTATGGGTGTTTCGACTATGGTAGCTCTCTAATTTATAGCCAAATCGATTGGGTCGATCTTTTTCCGGTTTGGGTAGGACATTGGGTAGGTCAGGTCTTGTGACCTCCAACCATGGTGTTGACCGGCACGGTTTCAATGTTGGAGTTTGTGATCTGCAATGGTGTTTTTGGGTTTCTTGGGTGGGCTCTGATGGGGGGTTTAGTCAAGATGCAATGGAGGACACGGTGACCAGCTGATGTTCGCCGCAGTCACAAGTGCTGGTTTTCTCTGGCGTCAGTTTTGCGTGCTAGGCAGCTTGTGGGTACGCAGGTGTTTGGGCTTTGGGTATGCTCTGTTGGGTCAGCCAAGGCTGGCTCTGTTTGTCCTTGGTTGTGCTGGACCAACATCAACTTGATGGCCTTTCGCATATAGAAGTTTTCAGTGCTGATGGATGCTATTGGTGCCAATGGGTTTTGAGCCCTAAATGGTGTGGATCTATTTTGATGAATGGCCCCGAGCTTTGCGACTTGCTGCATGTTTCAAGCGATGGTGGCATCCCCAAATTTCTTCCTGGAATCTGTATATCTGTTCAATTTTGCAAGTTCCACGAGTTTCATTGTGTGCTTTGTCATCTTACGTTTTTAACCTGTACCAATCTCAGGTATGGGTCTGGTTGTTGTAGGCTGGTTCTACAAATTGTTTCTTACTAGGTAATACAGATTTTAATCTGTATTTGGTTTCTTTTATTGTAACCATGGTTTCCATGTTTGGTTGTTGTTGTGGCCATTGCGTCTCTTGTCGTTTGCCCATTGTGGGGTATGATGGGCTATTCAAGCCTTGTTGTATTTCCTGCTTTAGCTTTAAGCTTTTTTGTACTTCTCTTGTTTTGGATGATTTCTGTGTCCTTTTTGGGTTTTGTTTGGGCTAATGGTCTCCCCATTTTGATAGCTTGAATTTAGTGACATGGTTGTCACAGCTTTCGAGGGGGTAGGCTGTGACTGAGATCGAACTTAATCGTAGTTAGTGGCTGTAATCAGACAGAACATGGGCATACAACAGGTTGAAATCTAAAGCAGGTTATTTATCTTAATTAGTTTAGTTCAGTTTTTTTATGTTTAATTTCCTTTCCTTGAGGGGTGTTCACATACTTTTGTTATGTCTACCCATAGTGGGCTGCGCATGGGTTTATTTTTGGTTTATAGGCAAATGTTTGCATTTAGCTCCACCCTGTTGTTCTTGCCTCCATTAGGTAGTCTGGAGCAATGGGGGGAGATCAAATATGCAAATATTGAGTGCTCATGGTTAATGATTGGTTTTTGCTCATTCTCCTCCCTATTGTTTCCTCCTCCCCTTAAGTTGGTTAGAGCAATAAGGGGAGAACACGTGCTTTCACGAGAGTTTGCTTCCCTTCCCTTGCAGGGAGAGCAAGGTAATTTTTTTGTAGAATAGGTTTCTTTTCTTGTTTTCTTGTGTTAGCTGCGGCTGTGTACTGTTGTGCATGGGCTATGCCCCTTGTAATCGTGTAATCGCTTTGCGTATTATTTTTTTATCTTATATGCTAACTTACCCGAACAAAAAAAGACACAATAAGGGACAGCACAGCAGAAAAATGGTCACTAAATCCTACAATGGTAAACGAAGAAGAATAAGGTTCTCATGAGTGGTCAAATGCTAATGGTGTTTTGGGTTACAAAACTGATGTAACTGGATTTAGAGCTTGCAAGCTAATATAATCATGGTTAAATGTTACAATAAAAACATGCTTAAAAGTTAAACCAGTTCTGATTGGCATTTATCATCCAGTAACAGCGAATTAAACTCAACTTGGTGTTTTTTAGAGAGCGACATAGCAATATACTTTTCTTCTTTTCCCAATTATTAGCTGTGGGTATTGGCTTTATGGCCAGTGACCCTGCGGAGCCCCATGACTGGGGATAGCTTGGAAAGTTCAAGAGGTAGGACTTGGAGGGCCACTCCAGGGCATCCACCGCGGGATTTGGGGGCATGTGGATTGGAGGTAATGGAGGAAGTACAGCCCATGTAGGGCACTGCGGTACATGCCACCGCAATAGGGTGTGCTGTGGTATGTTACGTGGGTCAGTCTAGCAAAAAGAAAAGGCCCGTAGCTCCCGGAGTCTGTTGTAACAGCTCATGTGGCCAGCCCATGTGGATTGTGCAAGAAAGTTCATCCTTTCAGGGGAGCCCGTCCCTTGATTCCCAGTGATGTTAGGACAACACATATGGGTTGGTTAGGACTACTCCAGTGATGTTACCCTTGAG
>BRYF01000012.1:4810000-4812500 GCA_030159135.1 Actinidia polygama
CATAAAAAAAGTATAAGAAATATAAATTAAAATATATAGCCATAGTGTGTGAGATTGATATATTTAATTAAAAAATACATTAGAGATAAAATATTTTTTTATTTATAATACATTAAATTTTTAGTTAAAAAATAAAATAAAATTCAACTCAAGACCTAGACAGTTTTTAAAAGGGTCAGCAGCCAATAGGACTTGATGTCAAACACGCAAAAGTAAAAGGGTAAAATATATTGACCTCCATGAGGTTTGGACTTAATGCAAATCCCCCCCGTCGGTTATAGAAATTACACTGACCTACTCTATCAGTGTTTTGTCTATTAACAAAGATGATGGGAGATGTCTTGTTACATCTCTTAATGGAGTCCATTTATTTTCATGTGTTTTCATGCTTGTGTTGTGCTCGAACCGATCCAATTTTTAATAGTGTCGTGTCGTACTGTGTCGTTTGATAAAAACATATGCTTGGCATATTCATGTGTCGTGTTGTGTCGTGTTTAATTGTGCTCGTGTCATGTCACGATGCTAGCGTCTTAGCATTGTTTTTATGATTGAGTTTAATTCGTCAAAAACTGAAAATTATTTAAGATTTTTGTTCACATTACTATTTTTATGTGCAAAAATGGATTATTCTTTTTTTACAAACACTTTTATTTGTTCTTATTATCATTTGGTCACAACTAAAATTTCACAATAAATTTAAGAAAGAAAAGTCATTTTATTAATAATAAAAATTTAATATACAATAAATACAAATATAGGTAGAGAGTTGCATCAATGTTACGATATGCAAACATTATAAACAACACACACAAAGTAAATATAATGGGTACATGATTATCAAAACTTATAATTTATAAGGGTAAATTTCACTTATCTCCCTTGAGATTTCTAATAAATACATACATGATTATCAAAACTTATAATTTATAAGGGTAAATTTCACTTATCTCCCTTGAGATTTCTAATAAATACAGTTACTTCTCTTATATTTTAAATATAATATTGACCTCCCTTATTTTTTAAACTAATATCAAAAATCTCCCCTGGCGCTAATTTTTATGCCAAAATAATAAATTTGCTATTTAATTTAGGGATTTCAAATATTCTCGAAATGCTAAGGTTGTAAAATTGTAGAGATGACAGATCTCAATAAGAAAGAGGGGAGGGGCATGGAATGGTGGTGGTGGTGGCGGAGGCTATGCTCCAATGCCAAGATGGCAGTAGTTGGTGATGTAGTTTGGCTCTCTCGTGTAAAAGTAAGAGCTTTTATTGATAATTTTTGTTATAGAATGGCATTTGGTCCTTGATCAAATATATATACAAGTCTCCGTGGTTAATTTCGATCGGGTGAAACAATTCAAAAAGAAGAATACGTAAATTAAGGATTGGTTTCATATGCTATCCTAAGCTATCAGTATATGAAATTGAAAACATATTCATATCACGTTAGATTGTGATAATCTCGTAGGTGGTTGTGACTGCAAGTAATGGTGTCTATGTGAAGTGCAACAATAAATGTTAGGGAGGAGAAAGTAATTTTGAGTACCTCAGGAATTCTAATGGAGTATTAGATAAACCTCAGGGAGGTTAGTGTATTTTACCCAAAAATAATAATAACTTATAAAACCTAGGCCATTCCTTAGTGGCCTGTGGTGCTTTATTCATCTTTTAACGTAAACTAATATTTTATGAGGAATTATATCATGCGGCCATTCTCATGTGCAATTTTTTACAAATTTTCTTTAGTTTAAACTTCACTTTACCCCTTGCAATTTCCACTAAAGACATACATGACTCCTCACCTTTAAAACCTTACATTTACACCCCTAGAGTCTGGACTAAAGCAAAATATGAACCCGTTGATACGTAACATAAGTACCCACTAACATAAAGAGAATTTAATTTCTATTCCCTTCTCATTCTTCTTCTCACCCTTTCTAGATCATTAGAATATACATCGCATAGGCATATTTACTGACGTACTTTGAGTCTTATATTCTTGTCGTTGATAATTTAATAATCTCTACCAGGAATGAATCAATTTTGGATTCTGTGTTTATTTTTTCTCTTTTTCTTTCTCCCCACCAGAAAAGTTTTCGCGCTGATTATGATTCCTTATGTAAACTTGAATAAGGGGCAGGTTGGGGATAATTGAGGATATTATAGGCGGGTAAGAGAGAATGGTTGTGGCAATGATAGAGGTCTAGAGAAGAGATGGTGAACTAGAGTATCCAAGACTTTGGGGGAGATAACTGTGAAACAAAGGTTGAGGCAACTCACTATATTATAGAGGGGTTAAGTCGTGGATGGAGTCTAGGTCATGTCCGCGTGCCAACTGTCTTGGGAACTTGCCTAGAGGGTATATATCGAGCTTGTCCTAGCGGAATGACCTTCAGCTGGTAATTGTGTCTATATCATTTGGGGATAGTGGGAGAGTGCTGAAATAGGAATTTAAGTGTGTATTTTGCTTGGTGTGAAATAGTGTAATCTTGTGGAGGAT
>BRYF01000012.1:4922500-4932500 GCA_030159135.1 Actinidia polygama
TTGTTATTATCTTTTCAAAAATTTAGTTTAATTAATTCTACTTTGTGTTTTAATTATTAATTATTTTTTTTAAATAGGGGCATTCTTGGTATTTGAAACCAAGTGCTATATTGACAATAAAAGACAGTTTTAAACTACACCAATAATATGTTTACTTCGCCCTGTTGAAATTTTTTGCACATCCACTAGTATATAAATTCACAAAATTTTAAATTTGACCCATCAAAGTGATATAATTTAAATATTTATATAAATAAAAAATCTTAAAATATCTCATAAACTTTTACCTAAATGTCTCGTAACATTTTAAAAACATCAATTAAATCCGTGATCTTTCAAAATATTTATTAATTCGCCCCTCGATACTAACGTTTTGGAGAGAAAATTAGTCATTCCTTCTCAATTGCCAAGACCTTGTAGATTTAATAATCGATTTGGTGCAAAATTCTGGTAATTTGTAGTATTCGAACCCTAATTTCATTAAATTGCTGATGATTATAGAGAGAAACTTTAATTGAAAGCCGTAATTTATTTTTTAAATTTTTTTTATCTACTTTGTTTATATCCAACTCACATCCGAAATTGGATCAATTCTCTTTTCAAAACGTTGACATGAAAATGGCTGGGTGAGAAGATCTGTCACGTATGTGCACAGACGGAGCCATAGTTTGACCAAAGGGGGCCATGCCCCTCTCATATTTTCAAAAATTACACTAGTACCCCAATAATTATTATATATTCTCACAATATATAGAAAATGCCCCCCCCCCAAGATTTTGAACAGTTCTACCCATTGGCCATTAAGGATGTATTTGAATTAGTGATTTGGTGAGAGAAAAGAAAATTGAACCAAATCCTCGATCCAAGTACAACCTTCGTTTATGTGTGTTTAGGAGGCTCAACTATGTCACATATTATAAAATAGTAACAATTCATTTTATTTGATTTTATATGACATATATATTTTATTTGTTGATCTTTATTAAAAAGTATTAAAGATATCTAAATTATATTTTTGAATAAATTATTACAAAATAAAAATTTAATCAATTATATAGTATAATTCCTTTTATATAGTCCAAATAGCATATAAAATAACTAAAAAATCTTTAAAAATGACTATTTAGATTCTTTAGTTTTTCTTATTATTTTTATTACCATGCATATATAACAAATTATATTTTCATTGTGATGTATAAAATGCTAACTTAAGTTGTTCTAGAATAGAGTTTTGGCCCCTCGTAAATAAAATTTTTGGTTTTGTCCCTGCAGCATGCACTAGTATGATTTTTTTCAACCTTCCTAGGTTATCCTCAGAGAAAAATGCCACTCTTTCCTTCTATTGCAATATTTGTCTTCTCCGAACATGCTCAAACTCTCAATCAGCCTTTTTTCTAGGTTAGGATGATTTTTCTAGGTTAGGATGATTTTCTAACAACCTTTTTGCTTGTGTACATTGAGAAAAAAATTGCAAATTTTTTTTAATATATACACAATTATAGAAGACTTTCGAAGCATGAAAGAACGTCGAGTTCCACTTTGATAGATGATTAAAATAAAATGTATCAAGAAATAATTTTTTGACTTATCTTTTATTCATTTTTTGTGAAGTTCAAATAGATACCAACTTCATTATTTATGCATTGATTACTATTCGATCTTAGTATTTTTGTTTATCGTTAAATTAAAAGACATGCAGTAGCTTATATTAGTTAGTATGAACTTTTTAATATTTTGGCCCCCTAATGATGAAATCTTGGTTCCGTCCCTGCGTATGTCTCTTTCAATATTAATTTGACATGAGTTAACGTCATAAGATGAATTGATGTATATTTTAAAAAGTCTGAAGTTTAATTGATATTTTTAAAAGACAGGTATTTATGAAATATTTGAATAAAAATTTAGGAGGAATTTTGATCTTTTCTAAAAAAAAATATTTATACGATTTGGTTATTTACACGGCTTACTTGATTTGGCGTTGTTTGCGAATTGAACTAAGAGAGTACACTTTTTGGGTTTGCGCGTGGGGTCACCACCTTTTATTCGCTAATAGTATTCACTTTGTTTACATATGTAGGTCCCACTAAAATATATTATTTATGCACAGTACAAAATGTATTATTTTTTATTTATTTTATTATAATTCAAACTCGAAAAGTAAAAATCGACCCTGACTCGACCCGCCCTCGTTTGTTGAAAGGGTTATTAATTATGGGTTTCAATTCCAAGTTTTATGTTCAAATCTCTAGTGATTCGGGCATTTAGTACAAATATTAGTAACCAATTTTTTCAAGTTTCGACGAACAAATTCATTTTATATTTGTCAAATAGATAAAATTTATTATTTGTTTGATTCAAAACGCTATTTTTTTGTTTGCATAACATTTAGGAGATGTTTGGTAATGTTGTTACTTTTTTATTTTTTGTGTTTGTTTTATATATTTTTTATATTTGTTTAGTTTTGTTTAGTTTTTTATAAAATAAAAATTAAAAATATACTAAAAATATGTTTGTGTTTATATTTTTTTAATTTATTTAAAAATAAAAATAGGTGGCGGCAGTAGTGGCAGCGGCAGAGACAGAGACGTGGCGCTCGTGAAGAGTGCCTTAGCCGAATATGATTTTTGTAAACAAATGAAAATTAACGTTTTGGTGTTTTCACTATTTTAAGAAATAGTAAAAATAATTTTGCCTTATTTTTAATTAAAAGTAGCAACACAAATAAATTATTATTTATATTTATACCAAAAAACAGAAAAATAAAATTAAATAGTTACCAAATAAGCCTTTAAAAATAAAGTTTTATCGTTCATTTTCTATTTACAGAAGATTCAAATAATAAAATAATTAATCTATTCAATTTTTATAGAATATTTAAAGAATAAAATTTTACCATTTATTTTTTGTTTAAGATTACTCAAATATTAAAACTTTATTGTTTGTCGCCAAAATATTTCTTGGAAGTCACCGAAAAGTTACCTCCGGCGATCGACCGAAAAGTGGTAGCCTGCCACACAGAGGAGCCACCGGGGTGGTGGTGGTGGTAGAAGTTGGTAGTGAAGGATAGTAGTAAAATTTTCTTTTTATATTTTTTTTTCGGATTTTTTTTTCAATCGTAATTATAATTTTTGAATTTTTAGATGAATAGTAGTAAAAGATAGGAGAGAGAGAGTAAAGCCAAAGCCAAAGCCAAAAGCCAAAGTTAGTTGTACAAAGGACAAATGGAATTGAATTTAATAACGTAAAAGGCCGGAAGACGCGAGCGATGACGTCATAGAATGACGTGGCGTGAGGTGAGGGTGACGCGCAGATAAACCTTTTTGGGTTTAATTATGTATATATGACCTGAGTTTTTCTGATTTTTTTGGTTCATTCATTTTCGAGTTTTTTTTTTTGTTTTTAGTGAATTGTTTTCACTAATTTGATAAAAAACTTTTTCGGTTCCTCTACACCAGAGACAGAACCAAAAAATAATTTCAGTAGAGTCAAACTCGTAAAAATAATTTTTTGTGAGGTCAAAATTATATTTATAATATATTTTATGAATAAATTATTAATTTTTATAAAGTCAAAATTGTATTTATAGTAAATTATACAAAAACTAACAATATAATTTTTTTTTCAGTAGGGTCAATTGACTTTCCTTGTCACCAGTTTGTTTGGGTTGCATGAGTTCTAAAATATAAAATTTTTTAATTTAATTTAATTTTAAAAAATTTATTAAAGATAAAAAAATATTTTAGATAGTTTTTTTAGATAAAAATATTTTTTTATTTTTAGTGAATTTTTTTAAAAAAATTAAAATTATATTATTTTTTTATATTTTTAGATTCTTTTCTTCGGGAAGAGCCAAAAAAATATTAAATATAAAATTTTAATTAAATAATATTTTTTTATTAAAAAAAAACTAAAAAACAACGGCATAAAAAAAAAATATATCCCCAACTAGGCCAGAAATAGATAATAGGTGGAGACTGTGGAGTATAAAGTAAAGATGGTGCAATACAAATACAGGTGGGATTGATGCTTACACCGAAAGCTCTACATATATTCCCAACACACAGACAGCCTTAGGTTCCAACAATGGTAGCAAAAATGATAGGTACACACACCCTCTGTGTTTATGAGAGGACGGGTTTCACTGCGTTTGTGAGAGGGTGTGTACATTTTTAAATATGTACCTATTATTTTTGCTTAGGTTACTTCTAAATTCTAATCTCTCTCTCCCCGCGCAACGGCTTGCTTTTTTTCTCTGAGAGCAACCGCGTCAGCTTTACTAAAATTGAGTCAAATTTTAACTTTGCTTTTTTTTTTTTTTTATTTTAACTAAGCTCGAATAAAGAATGATAGTTGTGTATTCGGTAGACAACCAGCAACATATAAATTTTTTGTCAAATCTCTGATGAAGTAAAACTCAATGACGTAAAATAATTCACCATCAATTGAATGAGACAAATGCTTGGTTTGGTTTGATCCATTGGCGTATTCAAGAATTCAAATAACCCCATTAAAATTTGAAATTATATAAAATTTTGGGGACCTATGTAAAATGATACCAGTAAAATTTTATAAAAATAATAAATATTAGGGTTAATTTAAAATTACCCAGATTTATTAAATTGCTTCAGAATCTTGATGCATACTTCTAGCAAATAACTCTTTTTTTTAGGGGATTATTTTTGTAATTATTATTAACGAAACTAGCTATAATACCATTGAATAAAAATCCTAACTCCGTCATTGTTTATAATTATTTTTTATCATTTACAATAGCCTGAATATTTTTTTCTTAAAAAAAAATTAAAAAAATAGTCCAAACATTTTAAATGCCCTTGGTCCCAGCAGTGGGTCAAAAACCCACTCCTACATATATGTATTCAATTTAATTTGAATTAATCAAATTAAGGCTTTCAACGTCACGCAGAGGGTGACTTGCATGCATTTTCTCACTCTTCGGTCTTGAGAGAGAGAGAGAGAGATTTTGATTGACTAGTTCAGTGGGTAGCATCCGGATTCGGATCCTCTTCAGTACACGGTAGGTGAAATATTCTTGAAGTGTACAAAATTACATCGTTTTGTACACTTTAAGATCAAAACGATATTGTTTTGGTCTTGACCATGAAACAACGTCGTTTTATAGTTAATTAAAACGATCTTGTTTTAGTTCCGAAATGTACAAAACGATGTCATTTTGAACACTCCAAACTTGGGGCAGCATATACTCAAGAGAATCTGAACTCGTAGCATCCATGAAAGTAGAGAGAGAGAGAGTTGTTATTGGGGCCCACCAGCTAGTGATTTGGGCACAGCCTCAGGCTTGGGGTTACAAATTAGGAAACTTTTGTGGGCCTCAAATCAATTAGCTTTAATCAATTAGCTTTCTTGTGTGGGATTATATATAACATTTGATTAGATTAATAAATTAGGAGTTGTTAGCAGTTTCGGTGTTGCTACGTGGGCGTTAACAATTGCTTTTTTAACAGTTTCTTAGCTTTTATCTACAAAAAATACTATTTGGGAGTTTATAATTTTTTAAAACTTTTTGGGAGGACGAAATAACTGTTTTTTGAAAACTACTCAACTCATTATTCTCAGTTTTTGCTTTTTTTTACTTAATTACAAATATACCTTTATAAATAACCAACTAATTAGACTACCTTTATTATTTGAATCATTCTCTCCTCTCTTTCTATATTCCCCCCTCTCTCTCTCTCTACCGAAGAGTCACCTCAGACTAGAGCGGTCGTTCCAACCTCTACCTGCCACTGCTTCCGATCATTGATAAGCCGCCAACCATTTTTATTTTTATTTGATAAATTTTCGTGAGCGTGTAGTGTTTATTTGTTTAGTGATGTATTTTTAATAAAAAAAGTAAAATTTATTTATTTATTTATTTATTTAATTAAACTAAGGTTAAGATCACGACAGGCAAATTTACAGTAATCACCAAACACTTTCGTTGTTGCTTCTGCTTAATAGCTAAAATATAAATTTTCTAGCAAAAACCCAAGGATGGAATTGGAAACACCCTTCCCTGTATTCGCTTTATTTGTGATACGAATTTCATGTCCCTTTCTTGCTTTTAATGGGGGTGGGGGGTAAGCAAGCATGCAACTTTATTGATTTTGCAATCGAGTGCCACGACGCCATCCCAGTATTTAATGTGGAGACTTTGAGTTGGTTTAAAAGTCCATCTACGAATTCAAACCATACAAAATCAATTCAAGAATTTAAACCTATGATCCAGCTAGCTCTACCCACACCCACTTTCAATATCACCAACCTACAATATATATATATATATATATATATACATATATATATATATATATATATAGTGATAGGTAAAAACCCACGTTTGCCCTCTCACAAAATAAGTGAGACCTGTCATAATTAGGGTTTTTACGTTTTTCTAAAAATCTTAATTAGGGCGAGTCCCACTTATTTTGTGAGAGGACAAAAATGGATGTGTCTTGTACACACCCAAAAGTGGGTGTGTACCTATCACTACTCTTATTCATATACATTTTGAACAAAGGACGATGATTTTCTGCAGTAAGGGTAGCATGAACTCTTGCTGCTTTGTAGATGTGGCAGCTTTTAAGTGGTCACTTGACTATTATTGAGTATTATTAATTTCTTGAAAATAATACCCAATAAATACATTTAGAAAATTTAAGAAATTAATAACACCCAATAATAACCAAGTGACTACTTAAAAGCTGTCATATCTACAAGACAGAAGGAGTTCATGCTACCCTTACTGCAGAAAATCCTCGTGAACAAAATGGGACTCTTGATGGAGGTTTCCAAAAACTCAGCCCAATAATGCATGCTCTCTATGGGCTGGGCTGGGCTGGAAGTAGAGTGGAGCGTACAGAATGGATTGGGATTTAGGTTAAACTTATGCAGAATTAGATCTGTAACCATGGTAGAGGAGCAGCCAGCTTTTGACCCCACCGAGATCAGAGATATTATCAAACAAGTGAAAAACTTTACAAGCTCAACTGGGTCAGTGATTTGGTGTTTAAACTTTTGGATAAATTGCAGTAAATCTCCTTAAACTATGGCTCCGTTTCTATGTTTTTCACCTAATGTTTAAACATGAACACTTAACACCCCCTTTTAAGTAGATGAATCTCGAATGCAAGGGATGTTGACATAAAACAGAAATTTTCTCTTTTGACCTTTAATCATCTGCCCAATTATTATCTTCATATTTGCACACCATCTCCCTCCTCCCACCCAACAAAACAGACAAACACACTATCACGCACAAGCACCCAGAGCAATTTACATGCACATTCACCTCTACCATCAACACACACCCAATCGCCACCCTCACCATTTACAAACACCCACCAACCCCACCGTATTCCATGCTATTGTCATTGGAAATTGAGACCCTGGTACACAACCAATATAAAAAATTGTAAACCCATAACACACACACAAACAAGAAAAAGTTGAAAATTAACCCATCATAATTCGAATCGAAATCAAACCCATCTCAAAATTGAGCTCACAGTTAACAATCTATAAATCCATTTTGTGTACCATCGTCTACATCAATAAACACCTCAAACCTTAATAGTGTTCGATACACTCCAACTATGGTGAGATTAGCGAAAAAGGAAGCGTTTAGAGATTTGAAAGAGAGAAGGTTGACGTCTTTCCCATTTACCACCTCAAAACCACCCCCAAAAGCCAAACTGTTTCATGTGTTTTATTATTATTTATCGGTATATTTCTCCACACTTTAACATATTTGCATATATTATTTGTTCTAGTTAATTGTTGTTTGGCGCAAGTGTGTTGTATGATTGTGTAGGTCTATTGGAGCATAAAAGAGGTAGAGGCAATGAAATCGAGTTGGGAGTGATTTGGAATTGGCTGCAAGAGGATGAAACATCTACCCAGGCCAACCAGTTGGCGAGAGCTCTACCAAAGCAGTAGTGACAGAAGTAGGGACCAACAATTTGAGCCAAAGCAGTGGATGCAGGGCAGAAGTTCAACTGGTTGAGCTTAAGAAACCCAGTCATGAAGGAACAGTTCAACAAGTTGAGCCTCTGATTCTACCGGTTGAAAAGACTCTAGATGCACAAAGTCAACATAAAGGGCTGCTTTTCAAAGACACTTTGGTCCTTTAACTTACACAACTCGCAAGGTCTATATATACATAGAATCTTAACACTTTTGAGGAGAGGAGAAGCCTAAGACACTTTTTTTTTTGGGTGGTGGGGTGGTGGTTATTCTCCAAATTCTTCGTATTAGATTAACCTAGAGTTAGTTTAGAGTTAGAGATAATTGATGAAAGGTAGAAGAAGATTGGTTTAAAGTTGAAGATCTGTAATTTTTTGATTCTACTCTTTTGATTGAATGGTTGTAAGTTTACTTGATTTAAGTTGTTACTGAATCTCCATTCCTTTTTAAATTTGTGCTAATTTCTTTGGTTTTAATAGCTTTTTTTCATACATGATTGAGCCTTCCACACCCATGGAGGGCTAAGTCTATTGGATTGGTCTAATGTCTTATTCCAACCCTAGCATAATTTAGCTTATTCTCTTCCTTTAAATGGTTCCAATGTATGTTTTAGGTTGATTAATTAAAGGTATTCTTGAGATCAAAACTTAAAGTTGTATACATCTTTGATTATTTGTTAACAAGTTCCCTTCGTACAAGTAATTTATAGATCTCTTGCACTCTAGGTGTTTAAAATATTGTATAAAGCCATTAACAATCCCATAAATATATCTTTAGATACAAAACATGTTTTTATTGCTAAATCCTCCAACCAATATCATCGTGACTTCAAATTTGGTTGAGTACATTAAGAGAGAAAAAGTTAAAAGATCTAAGTTAGAAAATGACTAAGTACTTGGACTATGCCACTTTACATTTTATAGTTCACACTTTAGTTACTACATTTTTCAAAAATTACGAAAACAATCTTCATTTTACATTTCTTCCGCTTGCGACAACTTGATCTTGCAATTCTAGCTCCATGTGGATATGACCTCGGGTATACCGAGTATTATGCTGTAGTGATAAGTTACTATGCTTGGGAACTGCCTTAAGTATTTGAATAGCATCAGAAACCTGCAAGCACAAACAAAGTCACAACCACCACCCAAATAACCACCATAACACCAATTAACCCACCCCAAGAAACAAATCCCATGACCACCCTCCACCATGCCAACACTCCCTGCCACTGATTACTACCCATATTCATGACCAAACCTCCCCACTATGCGTACTAGCTGAAAAGAAAGAAACTAGGTTCTCCCCTTCGCCATGACTATATCCAAAAACTAGAAAAGATCTATTGCCATGGGGGAGGGGCGTGTGTACATGTGTGTGTGTGAGAGAGAGTATATAACTTAATTGGTTGAGAGAGGTCAATAAAGATAAAAGTATAAATATATACCTTTATAAAGATTGTATAAAGTAATGTTTGGCTAACAAATTAATACTGCACAACAAATTAAGGGGTTTTGTGCAACAATTAACATTCATTGAGGGGGCTAAGTATTTGATTTTAAACATTATGGAGCAACTTGAAAATGGATCATAGTTTAGGGGGTTTGTTGTAATTTACCCTAAACTTTTTTGAGTTGTATGATAACATTTTTCCCTAATTAGCCCAAGAAATTTTCCCAAAACAATCCAAAAAGTGTCTCAAGTTTGTGATCCATGTACTTTGAGATTTAAATTATTATTTAAACTAATAAATCTTACTAATCATTCTTTACTTTATTTTTTTTTATGACAAATAACCACCTTAAAGTAGAGTTAGATTGGACTTACCCTAAATAGTAAATCCTCGATAACTACAATCACTCGCAAACCATAGCAATCAATCAACACAGTTAACAATTAAGTCCGATCGTCGGTAAGGAAAGTCGAACCTAAGATGTCCAGGTCTACCAATTCATGTGCTACCCATGCGGATTCCTTACTTCATCTTACCCCTTTATTTCTTTTTTTCTTCACAAGT
>BRYF01000012.1:4985000-4990000 GCA_030159135.1 Actinidia polygama
CTTATTCTTATTCGTATTCTTATCCAGACACGTGAAGGACAGGCCCTGGACACGTTCCCACTTCCCGGACACATTTAAGACACATTTGAAGTGTTATCTCGCACCGCTAAAAACTCCTCTCTCACAGTGTTTAGCACCACAACATTTTATCTTTTTTTCCTTATAATAGAGGACTCATTTCTATCGAGTTTGTGGTTCGTCATTTTCATGGAGGTTGGAAGATCCATTAGTTATTTAAATTTAGTGTTTTTGTGCTGAGTTGTGTTAGTTTCCATAAATTTTGATTATTTGTGGATATTGTGTTATATACATAACAAATAAAAAATTATATTAAAAATATGTTTTTTCCACATCCTTGCCGTGTCTGTTTGCTTATATATGTGTACATGTGCTTCTTAGATATTCATTAAAACCTTTGTTGTTTACTAGGATTTCCAAACCCTCAAATACAGTTAAAATTATGCAAACTAATAAACATACACTGAAGTAGAGTTAAACTAGATAACTCAGGTCTATTGGACCGGCCAAAAAACTAAAGTCATATCTCCAATTAGTCAAAAATAACTCGAACAAAATGCAAAGTTTATTTTAGGGAACCAAGATAGGAAGTACACCATGGAAACTAGAGCAGAATGAATCGAAAGAATAGATGATAATAAACCAATGTGTAGAACAACAACTGTGCCTTTATAGACATAGATGGATGTCCGGTCTTTCGCATGTCACTGACCTAGTATTTATCTATAGGTAACCAAGGGTAGTCTGAAATGAATGCTAGACAGGCATAACAAGATCGACTGTGAAATCCTAATTCATTCAGTAATGGAAGATAGCATGCACAATAGCATAGGAGAACAGTTAAAGATCTTTTCAAACATTAAAATCAGAAGTAGAGTTACTATAATCGATTATACTGTCTTGGCAACCCATGAAGAATGTACTCCGTACAGAATCCACATTTACTAAAGCATGTGCCGTACCACGGGGGCTGGCAGCCAGACAGCCACAGCCACCTCATCAGCACCGATGGTTACCTCAGCATAACCTCTATCAACACCATTATTCTCAAGCTGGAGATGATTGAAATGCCTAGAATAAGGGCCCAAGGACAAAAGAATAACATATAATGTACTTAAGATACTATTTATTCTTCATCTACATGTGTGTCTCCATAGTCCCGTACTTTTTATAAAAAAAAAATTAAAAAAAGGCAATAGGTTACAGCATTTCGTCATTGAGGGAAGGGAAAGCGCATACCCTAAATATTGTTTCAGCCCCCCAAATTAGAAACGTTTCATTGCAGGTATAGTGTCTGTGACTCTGTGGTTTCCCCTCACACCACGAGGTCGGAGCTCACCAAGGTGAAGTGACGAACAATTCACCGCTCCCCCTGTAACAAAAAATTAACTCGCCTCCGTTGGTATATATAGGCTTCATTTGGATATACGTGGATTTCAAATCAAAGAATTTAGTGTTTGATTTTAGCAAAATACACCAAGTTCAGCTATTGATGACTTGGGAAACTAGAGTTAAAAGGTGGATTAAAGGTATAAAAGATAAGATTGTTGTGTAAATACTATCATTAGCACAAAGTATTTCAAATTACCCCAGTTAAATAGTCACTATGATATTGCAAGGAGTATGTATCTAAGTCCATATATAATATAATCCATCAAATCTAAATTTAAGATATTCTTGTTGAATAATAAAGTCAAATCTCTTTATTTCAAATTCAATCCACATGTCTATCCAAATAGAGTAGTTATGAAGAGTAAAATTTGAGGAGGTTTGACCTTATCATCATCATGATTGGGGGTGTGCGGGTGTGTTTGTCGTCCATTTGTTGTCGGGATTGAGATGTGGAGGGGATGAGAATTGGGCAGAAGAAGAGTGTTGGAGTCTGAGAGAGACCCATGTGAGCAACACCAACACCGATAACACAAAGGGAAAGCCATGGGGCTTCTTCAACAACAATGTCACTGAGTTTAGTATTCTTCTTGTCGTTGTCGTTATCGTTATCGTTGTTGAGGTTGTTGTTTGGGCCTGAAATGGCTCTGAAACAACGATTGAAAAAGAATTCCTTCTAGGGTTTGTCATCATCAAGTAATTTCCTCTCTCTCTCTCTCTCTCTCTCTCTGTGTGAGTGCGGTATTAGCTTTGCTAATTAGTAATTACTCAGAAATTACATGCCGATCGTGTGATGGCCAGCGTCAATACCTTGTTTGGTCACATGGAACAGCTATGTGAGAGGGAGTGCCGATAAGCTTAGGTTATGTTTGAATGCCGTAGTAAAAATAAAAATAAAAATAAAAATAAAAATGTGAGACTCTTCAATTGTTCGGGTCATTGAATTATTTATATTTTTTATTTTTATACTTATACTAATCAAATTCAAAATTCAAACACAGCCTAAGGCCATGCTTGAGTCAAAGATTTGGTAAGGGAAGCAAAAAGGAAAAAGTAAAAAGGTAAATGAAACAATAATTTTGAACCATTAAATTTTCTAACCTTTTTATTTCTGTTGTGGTAGAAATTTGGTACGAGCAATCAATAGTTAGAATCGCTCGATAATGACCTCGGTAACCTGCGCAAAGAAGCAAATGTCACTGACGAGGTGAGGTCGCTCAAACTCCTCCGGTGTGAAGGTGAGATCGAGATGAGTCTGCTAAACAAAGCACAACAGAAAAATTATGTAGCAAAAGCTTAAAGAGTGAGATTGCAGCCCTTCTAGTAGATAGCGAGCGACCGTTTGTGAAAGAAGGTTGTGGCGTAATCATCGGACACCCACGTAAGGAAACCGTGCCCGAAGATACTATGGATAGAGACTTCCATTTGGAGGCGATGATGTATTTATATGTGGCTCTGATAGAGATGGAGTCAAGAATGTTCATTTCGGTATGGAGAGGCTAATGGCAAACTACCGAGCATCACGTGTTGGGCAACATGAAAAGGTGAATTGATTGTAAGGGCGCAGTGGAGCTCGGCTTGCTCGACCGCGACCATGATGGATATCGGAGATGTGACCTTAAAAGAGGACAAGTATCTGGACCTGCTTGACAATATGGGAAATCCACTTCTCATCAATTTCTATTTCATTTTTCCCCACCAACAAATATCCAAATACAACCTTAGGTTACGTAAGGATTTCAGATTTGGTCAATGAAGAGGAAATGGAAATGCTAACTTGATCCATCTGTAGTCTTTAGCGTATTTTCATAATAATAAGTGAGAAAAGAAAATATATAATTGTAATTTTTCACCTGAGAAAAAAAAATTTGATTTTAGTTTCTCATCTGTTTGGATTAGTAAGAAAATAAAGTTTCTCACCTAGGAGATATTTTAGGGTATTCATTTGTATAAATAATTCTCAGTCAAATCATTATTGTTTCACATTATTTCTTATAAAATCTCATCATTTTTGTTGGGAAACAAAAGAAGCTTAAAGTGTTGTTTGATAAAACTGAAGGGTTTTTATCACTTTTATTTATTAAATTATTCTAATTTTTTTAATTCGTCCCTGAATTATCGATTGTGTCGACTTCATCCCCGAGTTATCTAATTTAAGTTCTATGTAAATTACATGTGCTACTTTTAAAGTTTTCTTAATTATAAAAAAAGGTCTTGAATTTTATTTTATTTTATTTAACAAGTCAATAAATCTAACTTACTTTATAAGAACAAATATCTTCTTTATATAAGAATATTTGGTATTCAATATAATATCTCAACACGAGTCATCACAAGTCTAAACTTCTGATTTAGTCTATATTTGTTTTGGATCCAACTCAATAAAATTCTTTAATATTTTTATTTGATTTAAGGCCGATTGCGAGGCTCTCATAACAAAAGACGCGAAAGGATTACTAAACTTCTTAAAAACTTAAAGGGAGTTCTTTGGAATTTAAAAGGGGCTTTTTATGTTTTTTAGAGTTTTTTGGATTTATGATCTTAATATTATAATTATACTAAGAGCTAAATTAACTTCTTAGATAGTTGGAAGATTGAGTGAACTGAGTTAATTCTTTATGGACTAGATAGAAAAATGTATATAGTTTATGAGATGTTTTCATATTTAAGCCAAATTGAAAACTAAAAATTAAGTACTTTAAGTTGAAAAACTGTTTGATAAAAATATAAGGCTGAATTTAAAAAAAATTATTTAATATATACAATAATAAGTTAAATATAGAATTAATTAATTTTTTATTTTCTCATTCAATTTAAAAAAGAAATGATATTTTTGTGGTGATTGTTGTGCTAGTGTAATGACGGTAATTGTTGTGGTAGTAGCAACAATAGTGATGATGGCAAAGTAATGGTTGTTGTTGTGGTGGTAGTGGTGTAGGGTTAGTGTTGCTAGTGGTGGTAATAAAATGATTGTTCAATGGTAGTGGTGGTGGCTGTGTTGTGGTGGTATTATGGTTTGGTGGAGGTGGGTAGTTGTACAAGTCATGGCCTTGTTGGTAATGGTACAAAGTGATGGAGGTGGAGGTGGAGGTGGAGGTGGTAGTATTGACAACAATGGTGTGGGGGTGGGGGTGATGGTGGAGATAGATGGGTGGTGGTAGTATGGCACTGGCATGGGTGGTAGTGGAGGGTGGTGGCGGCAATGGTGGTGGCGTCATCGGCAACAATGGTAGTGGAGAAATGGTGGTGGCGATGGTGCAGGGTGGAGTTGCAATGGTGGCAGCGGATGGTGGTGGTGGCATGGTGGTGGAGGTAGAGAGAGGTGGTTGTGGTGGCGCCAACGCTGGCAGTGATAGGGCAAGTGGTAGCAGTAAAGAGATGGTTATGATTATGGCTACGGTGGCAGTGGTGATGGTGAAGTTATATTTGTGCACGGTAATACCTATGCACGCATACTTAAAAATTCAGTTTGAATTATCTTCTTACTTAAAAGTTTTAAAACTTTTAGCCAAATATTTTAAGAGAAACTTATTAAAATTTAAGTGATGCTTTATATTGTTATCAAACCAACTTAATTCAATTTATATTAATAT
>BRYF01000012.1:5102500-5105000 GCA_030159135.1 Actinidia polygama
TAATTTTGTGAACTTTTCAATGAGAGGTTAAAGTAAAATAAGAAAATTTGCAGCTTGAAGAAGGAAAAATGAAAGTCTTCTATGATTGACCCAACCAAGACCCTTAGTCCACTCCCTTAGGGAGGAGAAGAGACGGGCCACTCTGTGTGTGTTGAGTCGAAGTGTTTTTAAAGGCGAATGTGCAAGGCAAGGTGTATGACTAGTATAGGACGGTATTCCCAACATCACTTACTAACATCAAAGTCTCCCTTATAGTCACTTTTTACTTTTGTCCCCTAGGATTAGCCGCATTCGTTTTGTTCGTTTTTCTTTCTTGGAAGGTCGTTTTGTTCCAAAGATGCATACGCTGCATTCATATTGTATATAGCATAATATGCTGTAAATTATTTAGAAATGCACTTAATCAAAATGGGATTGTGGAAAAATATGGAATTTCTCTCTCTCTCTCTCATCCATGTGAATTGCTAGAAATATTGCTTTTCTAGCTTATGCGAGCTTCTTTTTCGTCAAATATCATAAAATTTAGAGAAACCTGGTGTCTAAATCGGGTGCGGGTCTCGGACACGAATCGCACACCCATGTCGTCAAATACGTCGGCCCCACACCCATGTCGTCAAATACGTCGGCCCCAGGTAGTTGGCGGAAATAGAAGGTCATGTAACATAGGTGTTGTGTCCATATACTTGCTTCTTGGGTGGAAATAAAATGAATGACTTAATAACTTTCTTTTCTTCCAAAGAGGCCTCTAACTGCAACTATGAATGTGTAGTAGAGCCTTTTGTTTTATTATTTAAATAGTTGTGTTCCATGTCACTGAAGCTTAACGAGGGCCCAAGCTTTAGATGTTGGAATGGTTGTTCAGGTTTACTTCCTATTTTCAGATAAATAACGGAAGTTCTGCAGCAATATATGTGAAATTGTTGTTTCGGGAGATGCATATTAATTTTAGGTTTTGCCTATTACTTATAGACAATGTTTCTAATTTATATATTTTTTGTTTTCATATAAAACATGTTGTTCTGTAGTTGTTAATAACTCTTGCTTGCCATGGCTAGATATTTAAATGCACCCTTTCTATGAAAATTATGCATAGTAATTGTGAGGAGAAACACAATGGTTTCAAATATATGACGTTTTGGAGGCGAGAGATATAACGATTAAAGCTTGTGAATATATTTCATGTGACCATAGACGTGGCATGATGGTAACTTTGGGGTAGCAAATATACACACGCAACAAAAAAAAATGGAAGAACACATAAAATACAATACTAATTTCAACCAACGCATATGTGCTCATGTAAATATATAAATATCTTTGTGGATATAATGATAAAATTAATATGGCCAAAAATGCAATTGAGTATATACTCATGCATCCATATCAATTTACAAAAAAGATGGTAACTCTTTCTATTTACAAAAAGCTAATAATCTAAAGTTGTGCTTGATGATCTTGTATTACATTAAACTAATCTATGATGACTGTGGTAGAATTAGCGTAAAAACCTCCAATGATATTTTTGAATGTATCCTTTCAAGTAGCTTATTTAAATATCATCCTTCATCCTGTTGCACAATTTCATCTCGGCAACTTAAAGGTAGAAAGGCAAGAAAGTCATAAATCGGATATGTTTTTTTTATCTCGTAAAATATGAGATGCATGTAAATAATGGCTCAAATATATTTTATAACACATGATGCAAATTGGTCATGCCTCTCGCATGCAACAAAACTGAAGAAACCTAAGGAGGGGAAGAGGAGGAAAATTGAAATAGAAGAAGAGCAACAAAAACAATTAAATGACATGATTAAATATTAAACTTTCAAAGAAAACTTTAGGGTGGTGGGTGTTAATTTTTTAAAGAAAAATTGAGGGTGGCTAATCTATATAATTTGGAAATATTAATAGCTAATAATACTATAATAATGGAGATTTTTGAAAACCTTGGTGTAGTAGTCGCCCCTTGCCTGCAGTCTCTCCCCCTTTGGCCCATCCCTACATGTGAAACTCCGACCTCTTCTTTTCTAGAAATCAAGTAAATTTTTGTTTTTTTGTTTTATTGTAGATCACTGTGCGTGCAGATGTGTGAGTAGTGGATTTAATTTTAAACCAACAGAATTGAAAAGTGGGTGAGTATGATTCAGACAACGATTGCGGGTAGCTGAGTTAAAGAGTTCAGAGATTGGAACGGTGGTTGGTTGTGAGAGGTGGACGAGTCGAATGGGTAGTCAATGGGAGAGTGAGAGGGCAAGGGATATGCGAGGTGGTGGCGTTGGGTGTTGTAGATGATGACCATGGAAGTTCGGATCTTGATTTGTAGTCTTGGTGGCTGATGTGTAGTTAGGATTGATAAACGAACCAAGCTACTTGAGCTTGGCTTGTGTTCAACCTGTTAAAAGCTTGTTTGAGATAAGTTTGTTACTTAAACAAACCAAGCTTGAACATATTTTTTAAGTTTGTTAAGCTTTCAAACCAAGCTTGAACACTCTACTACTTG
>BRYF01000012.1:5130000-5137500 GCA_030159135.1 Actinidia polygama
TAGCTAGGGTTGTGTAAATATTCGATCCACCTGTCAACCCAAATCGATCCGAACTCGATCGAATCCGATCACTCTACAGATGAATAACGGATGGATTTTAACTAACCCGACCACATTCGGGTTGGGTGTCGGGTCATTAAATCGCTAACCCGACGGCACAACACGATAAAATATTACACTAAAACCCACAATTTCCATCCAACCCGATCCCAACCCGACCCGACCATCTATTGGATCGGATTCGGGCCCAATTTTTTTTAACTCGACCAATTCGGTTTAGATGTCGGTTGACTCTCAAACCCGACTCGACCCGTGAACAGCCCTACCGATAGCATTTCAAAACCCTCATTTAAGATAGATTAGGGAGTAAAACACACACACAAAAACTCCCATCAACTTATCTATTTGACTTCCTATTCTAGTTTCTGCTAAGTGCCTCACTCCTAGACTATTCTTTTTGTTCACTTCTTGTTTTTGTGCGTGTGTTTCACTGTTCACTCCTATTTCGAGTTTTTATTTATTTAGACTGTTGGAGGCGGTGGACGAAAATAAGCTGGATAAAGTAAAACTTGGCGAGAATAGAGGAGGGGGGGGGGGGGGGGGGGGGGGGGGGGACTAAGATCGCCTTCATTCAAAATCTCAGAATGTGAGATCTAATTTAGTTTACTAAGTATTTAGGGGAAAAATCAAAATCTCCCATAAAACTTTTATCCAAATATTTCACACACTCATATCTTTGGAAAAACATCAATAAAAATCTTGACTTTTTAAAATATTCATTAATTCAATTCTAAGATGTTAACTTCCGTCAAATTAAAGACGGAAGTCACCTACGTGGAAGATTTTCTGACCCAGCCCATCCATATTAACGTTTTGGAAAAAAAATTGGTCTCATTTCACACGTATGGGCTGAGTATATATCAAGTCAATGAAAAACGGAGGGAAAAAAAGGGATTACGGCTTCCAATTAAGGTTTATCTCTCTAATCACAAATAAATTAGTGAAATTAGGGTTCGAACGTTACAAATTACTAGAATTTTGCACAAAATAGATTAGTAAAGCTACAATGTCTTGGCGATTGAGAGGGAATGACCAATCTTCCCTTCAAAACGTTAACATCAGAGAGCGAATTGATGAATATTTCAAAATGTAAGGATCTTTTATGTTTTTTTTTGAAGCACGGTATGCATGAAACATTTGGGTGAAAAGTTTTTTTTTTTTTTTTTCAAGTATTTAATTAGCTAGTGAAAATCCAATCCAGATGTAATGTCTAAAATTTAGTTTTATTATTGTGAAATGCAGTTTCTCTTTCCTATTCTTGCTCCTAATAATTGGCAAAAAAAAAATAAAAAATCAAACACTATTGCATAATGGGAAATCCAAAAAAGCTGCACACGTGATTCATCTCTGTTATGCGAAGTTGTTGCAGATTTTCCTGAAGTCCAACTTCTAATTTATAAGAACTCTGTTTTTCGTAAAGTATTTGGGGGAGAATTTCATAACGGTGGTAAAAACAAAGCTTAATCTCAATTTCGTAGAATCTAGAAAGTGAAAAGACTCAATTGCCCTTGTGGACCAATGCTGTGTTGACTCGAGCTTTTACTTGATGCCCAGGATGATTGACACGTAGCGGGTATCATTTGCTCCAGTGTTTTTTCTTTTTTCTTTTTTCTTTTTTCTTTTCTTTTGATAAAACAAAAAATTATAAGTATAATGAAATAAAAATTCTCAATAAACAATTTTATTTAAATGAAATATCTTTTTTCTTGAGAATATAATTTTTTTTAATATTTTTTTGTTTATTGAAAAACTAGTACTCCATATAATATATTTGTTGAGAATTATCATGGTTTTTTTCCCTTTACTAAATAAAATAAAATAAAACATATTTTTCCCTTTATTAAGTTTCATACACTAAATTAGACAAATAATGATTGATTCGTATTTTTTTAAATAAGTAAATAAATTTAATGTATTCATTTGTCCAAAACCGAGTTGATTTAAATTATAAAGTATTTTTCAAAGAAAAAATTATCCCCATATTAAGAAAATAAAAGAAAATTAGTGAGCATATAAAGCTCAAGTTTGGCTTTTAAAAGTTGGGTTATTGGGCACCTGAAGTTTTTAGAGGAGGAGTTATATACAAAGTGAGTTTGATCCATTAGCTTATGGTTCTAATCCACGTGCGGCTGCGCCGCAACCCTTGTTCCTAGTTTGGTTTGCAATCGTGGGCTTGGGCTAATTGAATATTAATTTTTTAGAGAAAATTTAATCAATTATTTAAATTTCTAAACAGTCAAAAATTATAAATTCTTATGCGGAAGGAAAATTATGATTTCTTTCCTGAATTTTTTCCTTTAGTTCGAGAGCAGTCACAACCTTTTGATTTATGCGTGGGTTTTACGCAATGGAACTGTGATCTACGCTCATATTCAATTTTTTCTGTGTAATTTTGCCATGAAATCGTGTTTTCTGTCTAGAACTTGAATTATCGTGTTGGAGAATTCATTCTCAAAAAGTTATGCAAACTGGTATTGTTGAACTGCAAAACCACTTCAAATCAATTATGGAATGTGGCTGTCTCTTTTGTTTGTATTCCATTTGTGCATGTATTTTCAGACATGTAAATGTAAATATAAATATATTAGACATGGAAATAGATCATTTAGACATCTTGAAATTTTTATACGTCTCACCATTTCAATGATTCCTATTATTCCTGGACGATAAACCCATGGGGCCTGGTGTGATCCGTGTATGAAGTCAATTAATCAAATTCAATGGTTGAATTTTTGAAAAGGAAGTGACTTTTGGGTATTAAACCCAAGGGATGTGACAATTGGCTTTAACTATCAAAGCCAAAGGAGTGTGAAAAATGCAAGAGTTGTGAGAGTTCTGTCCTGTTTATACACATGGCTCTTGCGTTTTTAAATGCCGAAAGTGGTAACGGTTGGTTTTGCGAGCTGCAGAGAAAGACAAAATCATGGCTTCGTTTTTGGGTTATTCCATGGGATTTGCACGGAGAAAGACAAAATCATGTCTGTCTTGTGGGCTAGTGTTAAAACCCTAATCTCTCGACACGGGCATAAATTGATGTGGGTGGTATCTTGCACGCGCATTACTCTTGATAGAAAAGGCACGAAGAAGGCATGCCTTGACAGGATGGCAATGTTCAAAGACAGTGATGTTGCAGGCAAATATAAGGCACAAATAGAGATGTGTCCGAATGCGTGATAGTGTGGGCTATGAACATGGACTAGCATCAGCGTATTGCTGGCAGTCAGGAAAACAAAGATTAATGGGGATGAATCAATTCGTGGGTGGCTTGGTGCGGACCCAAGACTGGCATTGACATTGAATAAACAGCGGATATGCAGACAACAACCAAGGGTAGTTGTTTAATTCTACATAGAGCAACAGATTACATGCTGAACGTTGCAGTTACAAGCAGTTATGCTTGTCTGTAGGCAGTTTTAGCATGTGGCAAAATTGTGTGCATGCAGTTTCTAAGTTTAAAGTGCTAGCAAAATTCTATAATACCATGTAACCTAGCAGTTAGAGATGTTAACTGCATTTGTGACATTTGTCACGTTTGTATTTTTTTGTAGTCTCTTGTTGTCTAAAACTAGACAAGGCTCTAGGCAGAGAAAGGAGGCAAAGGCAAGGCAAATTTCTATGGCAGAGAATTGTTATGGCCTAGAAAAAACTTAGGCATATTTTTTGTATTGTTGGTTCAATAAAAATATTGAGTTTTGAACCGTAAACATTGTATTTTGCTTCTGTTTTATTAAACCTCAAACGTGTTTTTGTGTTTGTGGGTGTTTAACTGAAATTAAGTGCAAAAACTTAGTGCCATCGCAGGCCAGTTCTAAGATTGAAAAATTGACCATGTGACATCTAGCATGATTGAGTGTCTAATAAATGGAACACTTGTAAAGACAAAGACTTCCAAGGCATATAGGTAACTAACCGCCTATTATTCCGGAAAGTATAATCGCCAGCCAACGGGTGACAACGGTAAGTATGGCAAGTTAACTGCCGGGAGAATGGTTCGTGTAAACAATACTAGCGCAAAGACATGGAAATGGGGCATGTGAGAAAAATAGTAGTTCATAACATCTTGAATATTTAGTTGTTCATTCCAAGTTAATTTAATAAATTTAGTTATCTAATTATTTGAAAGGATACATAGCTGAAGAGTTAAAATTTCTTACTCTTCGTGCGGGTGATTGGTCAAGTTGACATAATCAGTGGCGGATCCACCATGTGCCCAGGGGGGTCAGCTGCCCCCCTCAAGTTTGGAAATTTTTTTTTTTGGCCTATAGTTTTAGAAATTATTTTCAATTTGCCCCCCCTCAAAAATTATAAATGCCCCCTCAGAAATTTTTTTTAATAGTTGCCCCCCCTGAATAAAATTTCTGGCTCCGCCACTGGACATAATCTACATTTATAAATTGAATGTTTCCGACACGTGAATATCGAATAATTGCGTAAACTTATTTAATTAAATTATTTGTTAAAATTGAATTTTAATAATAATGAGAAATGTCACATATGTGTGGAAGAGAAATTAAGTAGCACTTTTTTTTTTCTTCCTAATTCACACAGATATGTGTGATTTAAAATTAGTACAAACAAGAGGCAGTAAAAGATATTTCATAACTTTTATCGATATTTGTACTATATTTTGTTATCTTTATCTAATGAGAGGTAAAGAAGAGGCTATTGAAAAATTCAAGATTTTTAAAAGCAAAGTGAAAAACTAATTAAGCAAAAAGATTAAAATTCTAAAAAGTGATAAATGTGGTGAATATGAGTCACCATTTATTGAATTTTGCGTTAAAAATGGTATTATATACCAAATTACAAGACCATATTCTCCTCAATCAAATGGTATTGTCGAAAGAAAAAATAAAACTTTAAATAAAATGATAAATACTTTATTGATAAATTCTAGAATTTCACAAAACTTGTTTTGGGAAGCGGTTTTAACCGCTAATCGTATACCAAATATATTACCCAACAAGAAATTGGATAAGACTCCCTATGAATTATGAAAAGCAAGATAGCCTTCCTTCAAATACTTCAAAGTGTGGGGGTGTATTGCTAAGGTTTCTATACCAACTCCTATGAAGATTAGAATTGGTCCAAAAATAATGAATTGTATATTATAAAGTTTTTCGAACCAAATTTTATAACTTTTCTTATGTAAAGTGAACCACAAATCTTTAAAAAAATCAATGTCTGATCCAGAGTCACCTCAATGGAAAGAAGCCTTCCAAATCCCTCCTTTTAGACAGATTAGGAAGTGAAACAAAAAAAAAATCCTCCCATCAGCTTATCTATTCTGGTTTCTGCTACAGTGCCTCACTCCTATTTCGAGTTTTTTTATTTAGACTGTAGGAGACAGTGGACAAGAGGAAGCTAAATAGAGTAGAATTTGGCGAAAATAGGGAGGAAAAAGCAAGAGGCTGTTGGTTATGCTCTAAGATGGCCTTCATTCCAAATCTCAAAAATGTGAGATCCAATTTAGTTTGTTAAGTATTTGGGAAAAAAATCAAAATCCCTCATAAATTTTTACTAAAATGTTTCATACACGCATGTTCTTTAAAAAATATCAATTAAATCCCTGATAACTTTTTAAAATATTCATTAATTCGATCCCAAGATGCTAACTCCCGTCAAATTAAATACAAAAGTCACCTACGTGGCAGATTTTCTGGCTCAGCCCGTCCACGTTAATGTTTTGAAGAAAAAATTGATTTCATTTCACACGTATGAGCTGGATATATACCAAGTTAGTAAAAAATGGAAGGGCAAAAAGGGATTAGGACTTCCAATTAAGGTTTCTCTCTCTAATCATAAATAAATTAATGAAATTAGAGTTCGAACGGGTTAAAAATTACTAGAATTTCGCACAAAATAGATTAGTAAAGCTACAATGTCTCGCCAATTGAGAGGAAATGACCAATTTTTTCTTTAAAACGTTAACATCGGAGAGCGAATTGATTAATATTTCAAAATGTAGGAATTTTTTATGTTTTTTTCAAGTACGATATGTATGAGATATTTGGGTCAAAATTTTAGAAAAAATTTGAGTTATTTTCGCGTATTTAATTAGCTAGTGAAATCCAATCCAGGTGTAACGTCTAGATTTTAGTTTTATTGATGCGAAATGCAGTTTCTCATTCCTATTCTTGCTCCTAATAATTGGCAAAAAAAAAATAAAAAATCAAACACTATTGCATAATGGGAAATCCAAAAAAGCTGCACACGTGATTCATCTCTGTTATGCGAAGTTGTTGCAGATTTTCCTGAAGTCCAACTTCTAATTTATAAGAACTCTGTTTTTCGTAAAGTATTTGGGGGAGAATTTCATAACAACGGTATAAGCAAAGCTTAATATCAATTCAGTGGTGTCAGAATTGATATCTCAATTTCATAGAATCTAGAAAGTGAAAAGACTCAATTGCCCTTGTGGACCAATGCTGTGTTGACTCGAGCTTTTGCTTGATACCCAGGATGATTGACACGTAGCGGGTGTCAAGGTTTACTTCAGTGGTTTTTTCTTTTAATAAAACAAAAGAGTTTTAAGTATAATGAAATAAAAATTTTCAGTAAACAAGTTTATTTAAATGAAATATTTTTTTATTGAGAATAGAAAGTTTTTTTTTATATATATTTTTGTTTATTGAAAAACTAGTACTCCATATAATATATTTTTTGAGAACATTGGTTTTTTTCCCTTTACTAAAACTAACAAAAAAAAACATATATTATCAACGATGAATTTGGAAAAAAGACGTTTCCAAAAAAGCTTTATATCCTATTATAAATGACTTGCTCTCTCGTTGGACAACTAACTTGCATCGGCCATACAAATGACTTGCACCCGCACCCTAGGCATATAAGACTTGCACCCATTCCATAGTGAATTTGGAAAAAAGACGTTTCCAAAAAAGCTTTATATCCTATTATAAATGACTTGCTCTCTCGTTGGACAACTAACTTGCATCGGCCATACAAATGACTTGCACCCGCACCGTAGGCATATAAGACTTGCACCCATTCAATAGTGAATTTGGAAAAAAGACGTTTCCAAAAAAGCTTTATATCCTATTATAAATGACTTGCTCTCTCGTTGGACAACTAACTTGCATCGGCCATACAAATGACTTGCACCCGCGCACCTTAGGCATATAAGACTTGCACCCATTCAACAGTGAGTGCAAGCCCTATGTACTTAAAATGCAAGTCATTTTATGCGTCTAGTGCAAATCAAACTATGAAAAACAAGATAGTCTTACTTCAAATGCTTCAAACTGTGGGGGTATTTTGCTAAGGTTTCTATACCTACTCCTAAAAAGATTAGAATTGGTCAAAAAATGATAGATTATGTGTTTATTGGATATGCCAAAATAGTAGTACAAACAACAATTGTAAACAAAGCCGCCATGAATTGATGCAAAACGGTGACGTTAAACTAAAGTTGTCTTGGGC
>BRYF01000012.1:5207500-5210000 GCA_030159135.1 Actinidia polygama
TTATAGTACATACCACGTGTCTGATAAAAACATCACTTGATTGTAGTGAATATTACGAGGGAGTGTATATTGTAAATAGTGAAAAATAATATGTTACGCATCATTGTGATAAATATTATAATATTTTATGATAAAAAAGTTTGTGAATTTTTTTTATTCTATTGATTGTTGTGAATATTACGATCGATCGTAGTGATATTATACTTAAATGCATTATATACACTATTTTTTAAATATATATTATAGTCACTCCAATAAAGGAATATGATCATTACCCACCTATAATACAAATCAGAACTTAGTTTGAATTCTAAATTTATCTCTCGCTGTCTACGGTTGAAATCCATTTGAGTGAATCCAACGGCTGAGATTTTTCCTGAGATTATTTTTCCCGTCTAAAACTATCACGTCCTTCTTCTCAAAAGGTGTGAGACCCAATGGACAAAAATCTTTAAAGTTGGACATATGTTTTATCCATTAGATCATTTTTTGGGTGGAATCCACAAAAAAAAAAATTAAAACACACATTTTTTTCTTTTCTTTTTTCTTTTTTTTGTATTTAATATTTTTTTATTGTTTGATCAAACTTTTGACAATAAAAGTAAAAATATAAAAAAAATATTTAATTTAAAGATAAAAATATTTTTATTTTATTTTTAATGAACGTTCTCTTAAATTATATATTTTTTTAGATTTTTAGATTTTTTATCAAAAAAAATTAAAAAAATTAAAAATATTGATTAATTACTAAAAAAAATTCACTAAAGATAATAAAAGATACAAAGAAAAATAATTTTCATACCTCCATTTTATTTTATAATTTATTATTCTTTTAGTAGCAATGTATATCTTCGTATATGCATGCAATGTATCTTTTATCTGATATTTATATTTTATCTATTTTTTAAATTATAAAACTCTAACAAGTACGCAGAAGAGGTGATTTTTTTTTTTCGCGTAGTGCCCGTGGGCACAGGTAATTTCTAGTAAGAAATATCCTAAGAAACATGTCACTAAAAAATAAAAAAACAAGCCCTTTGGGAATAAATTATACTTCTAGGTGTATTATTTTTATTTTTATTGAATTCTTTTCATCATTTAGTATTTTATACATTTTGGGTTTGTCAAGGAGGACTAAAAAAAAATGTTACAATACACGTCATACACCATTTGCATCTATTGTTTAGTTGAGATTGTGTCAATTCATTATTTTTTATCGGTCAAACCGATCATTCTGTAGATCAATTAGATTAAAATGTCATTTAATTAAAAATCCTTATAAAATTATTTGTTTGATTCATAACATAGTCACAAAGTTTTATAAAACATTTATAATTATATCCATAAGAATATATAAACGAACCATAAAGATTCATAAAATTTATTAAAAACTTCAATAAAATTCGTAACAAATCCATTCATAACAAAATATCTCATAACAATGACTGCAAAAATTTATAACAAAACCAACACGATCTATAACCAAACTAATAAAATTCATAAAAACAGTTGTACTCACTTTAATTGGTGGACTCTATGGCAATTAATGCTTTAAATTGATAAATTTATTATTTGAAGTCACTCTAATTCATAACAATAGTCGTAAACAAATAAATAATTTTTATAAAATAAATTTTATTTTAATTGGTGAGATCCAATATAATTTATGCTTTGAAATTGACTAATTCATTATTTAAAACCACATTAATTAGTAACAAATGATCATAATCATTCATAATCAAACCAAACCACAATATATCATAAATGTGCCGCCACATATTTTGATGTAGACCCCATTTTTAGATTAAAATATGACTTAACCATAATTTTTTTTTTTTAACAATTTTGATTTAGTTTTCAGTTTATTCGGTTTGGACCGAATTTATAAATCTCCGAATTAAACCACCAGATTAGTTATATTTACCATGGCCATTATTTTGGGTCCTCAACAAATAAATCATCGATTGTAAAACTTAGCAGAAAATTAAAAAAAAATATTACCCGCTGTTAACCAAATATCGATAGCAATTCAAATATTTAAGATTACGAATCAGGAACTTAACACCTACTGTAAATTTTGATTTCCTACCCAACCAATTGATGTCTACGAAATCAAATCAAATTAAAAATTTTGATCGGTTTAATTTTTTCAATTTTTCTTACACCCATAGAATCGGCCCATAAATCAGACTATTTTTTTACTTTATTTTAATTATCATTGATGGGGTTGCTCTTATAATTTTTGAATTTGGCTTTAGAACTTCCATCATAATGTTTTTTTCCTCTTTCAACACTAGCCTACTTAAAATAAACAAAAAATAGACTACTAAGACGAAGACGAAGACGAAATTAACTCAAACTACAAACACAAGACAAAACATTATGTAATGAGTGCAACTATATTTATTCAGATAAAAATTATTTACTGAAGATTAATTATATTATTGGGGCCCACTACTTTAAGTGGACTCCACACTAGGTAAAAAAATCAATGGAGTAT
>BRYF01000012.1:5252500-5260000 GCA_030159135.1 Actinidia polygama
GTGATTTGTCATTGTTTTAATGTGTTAAGATAGTAATGCACTTGTATTGTGAAAAATGAAGCAAGTATTTTCATGTCTGCATAACATTACATATTTATTTTTAGCGCACCTCTCCCATGTCATGCCACTAATATTTTTCTTTTAAAATGTTGTGTCGCATCTGTGTCTTGTCTCCATAGTCACGTTTCTTAGGAAATGTGTTTGATTCGCAGCTAGAGCCTCATTAGCTTGTGAGAAAGTTGAGCTCATTCATGTGGTAATTCAATAGCTAATTATCATGGTAAATTACCTACGTTGTAATGGACACATCGGTTGTCCATGTGTTAGAGGAAGGAATTAATAGTTATATTAAATGGTTGTTTCGAGCTTATAAAGTTCTCTTGAATGGTGTTTCGAGTTTATAACGTTCTGCTCCGAAGATCACCTCCGACCTAGATGGCCAAGCTCCATGGAGTGAGCCTTTAGGACTCCCTCGCCTCATAACACCTCGGCAGCCTTAGCCTTCGACTCTGAGTTACATTCTAATCATCTAGCCTCCATTGCACACACCAACTAAGGTCCGCCGTCCCTTGGACTACTCTTCGCCGACATCATCGAGCTCCAATCTCATTATGGTACGCTAGGCTAGGAGCAAAGCCTAAGCACGTCTCCATTAGAGACTGAAGGAGGCATGTGGTTTGGAGGCTTGAGCGCGCGTGTCTAGGAGGCCGAGTCATTGAGGTCCTACACCTTGACCGATTATAGAGCGAGGCCCAAGACATCAAAGGGTGTACCATACCTACCACTTGACATCTCCCGTATACAACTCCTTAGATGGTCAGACATGTAGATGAGGTCCTTTTCTCCTCTAACTGTTCTATATAAAGGAGGTCCGAGCATAAGGAAGACACACTAGCTTCACTCCGATCAATGTTTTAAAAATCACGCTTAGGTGCATGTCTAAGCTTAAAGTGAGGCTAGGCTAGGTTGTTGCTTATGCGCATCAATTGGTTGAAACGAGGCTAGGATAAAAAGTGTACCTGAGGTGAATGAAGCACGCACCTTAAGGTTAAGCACTAGGCGCTCGAGGTGTGAGCTTTATTTTGAAAAGCCCATCACTTGATTTTAAAAGTCCAATTCTTGATTTATAGATATGGGTAGTCTGTTGTATCTAACCAAATCATGAATTTTACACACCATATAATTTCTTATAGTAGAAAACCCCTATTTTTATTAGACATCCAAGCGTAAGCTTTATTCCTTCGACTATGGATTGACTCTCTGTGAATGATTTTCAGCACGTAAGTCTTCTTCACGCATAATATGTATTTAGAGTCTGGTTTCTTTTTTCTTTTTCCTTCTGCTGATTTCTTTTCCCCTTTTTCTCATGTCTTTACTTTTTTTTATTCTTTTCCTTTTCTTTTCTTTTTTTTTTCTTGAGTGTCTATGAAGAGTTGTGAAGAGATTATTTTTTCTTATTTTTTTGGTTTATTTGTTTTTTCATGTGTTGTGAACAAATTCCAAGTGGAATGCGTTCCCCCCCTTCTTTTCAACGATTGGTAGCGTGTTTTTTTCCCTTCTTCTCAACGATTCGTAGCACGCAAGTGTTCTTTTTCCGATTGTGCATCAACACATTATGTAAACTTCTTACTTATTTGGTGAGTGTCATTTTGAGTGTTATATTTTATGATACTTGGTGATTTGGTAACTTGATGAAATATGAGAATGTTTGTCTATATTACCATTTTACCAATTTTCTACAACTGCTTCCTTGAGGTACATGCTTCGCCTCACGCCGTCTCGAGCGTAGGCTCTACGGGACCTTGGCACCTCGATGCGCCCAGGGCTTTTTTAAAACGTGGACTCCAACACTCTTTTTTGATAACTCGGTATTGTCTCCAAGGACCGACTCCAACACTTAGCTCTCACTCTATCTCAAGAGGATTACACTATGGTTTCCACTGCCATCTCTCTCCACTAGGGAAGAGTGTTGCTCACTGTACATGACACCCAAAAGGATTGAGCAAGTTGGTGGCTTAGTCGCCTCTCGCGGCAGTGTGGTCACGAAGACGTTGGAGGAGCCCCACTCTGGTGACTTAGGTGGAGCAACCATACTACTAGTCCTCATAGCATCTCCATAACATTATGCCTATGTAAAACACTCGGTGCTGGTGTTGTCTCCTAATGGAGGCTTTACTCACTTGGCTGAGTAAATAGTGAGAGAGGCAACGACTTCATCCCCTGGTCCTATATAGGTTGCGAGCTCCCCTCCTCAAGCAATAAACTACACGAATCCCACTTGGCCGCTCGGAGCTTGTGCAAATCCACTATATGCTTCTTAAATCTTTAAAAGGGGTAAGAAGCCATGTCTAACGATCCAAGTCTTTGAATGAAGTATTGTAACACACATTAAAAAAGTCAACCTTGGGTACCTTTGTTTAGAGTGGGAGGCTTGCCTATTTGGAAGCATCGCTTGTAGTCCCATATTAAAAGGCAAAGATAATTGACTTCCAATGATGAGGCATCATGGCTCCACAACTTCATATGATTGGTGTCTCCTAGTGGCGACCCTCAATAGCGCCACTCCTCCACAGTTTAATATATTGAAGTGGCGAGCCATCACATCGCCACTCCTCTAGAGTTTAATATCTTGAAATGGTGAGCTTTCATGAGTCATGACATTTTCCATAGATATCTCGAAGTGTTAAAGCGTCCCTAGGGCGACGACTTCTCCCCATATCCCTATCTCCAAAAGTGATGAGTCTCCTTAGCATGACGACTTCTTTAACGATTGGCATCTTCGAGTGGTGAGCCTCATCAACCCTACAACCTCCACAAATTGGTTAATTTGACTAATGAGCTTCTCAATGTGGCTAGCCTTCATGGCCCCATAACTTTTACAAGGATTGATCTCCTAGCGAGCGAACCAAGGAGGCTCATAATCGACCCTAGGACAGATATCTCATGGAGAGCCCCTATCCTATAGTGCTCTCGGCCACTACGCCTTGGGAATCGCAAGCCTAGCCTAATCAAGGGCGGGTGGACCACTCAAGCTTGGATTGGCCCTTCGGTTTGCTCAGTGAATTAGTTGTGTGCCAAAGTATCAGAGCAGGAGATTAGTGTAGGTTAAGTCGTGCCTCGCTCACTGGTTGCATAACTCGTCACTCTTTGCTCGATCACTTCCTAAAGTTGTCCTGCATCAAAGTTGACTACCCCCACGCCTTGTCTACATCGTAGAGAAGCCACCGTAGAGTGCACTTGGCCAATGTGCCATACTTATGCTCCCTCTGGGGTCGAGCCATGTCTCCTCGCTCCTTTAGGATATAATGCTCCTCTCCAAGCTTAAGCTATGTTATTATGCCTCCCTCAACGGCTGACTATACTTATTACACTCCAAGACCAAGTTATCTCATATTCTACCCTTGATTCATGTTTCCTTCCTCTCTTCGGAGGTAGAGATTTGCTCCCCTCCAAGGTTGAACTATGTTATAATGCTCCCCTTATGGTCGAGGTATAATTTAATTTCCTCCTGGGGCAAGTCATCTCATAGCTCCCCTTTGAGATTGAGCTATGTCTCTTTGCTTCCTTTCAAGATAGAGCTTTGCTCCCCTTCATGGGGAGATATACTTATATTTCCATGTGGAGGTAAGTTTTCTTGTATGCTCTCCCCTTTGGTTCAGTCATGTCTCCTTGCTCCCTTCCGAGGTAGAGCTTTGCTCCCCTCGAAGGTTGAGCTATGCTATTTTGCTCCCCCTCAATGTTGAGCTACAATTACATTTACCTCCCGGGGCAAGTTACTATATGCTCCCGCTCCCCTCCGAGATCGAGCCATGTCTCCTCCGTCCCTTTCGAGTTAGAGCTTTGTTCTCCTCCAAGGCTGAGCTATGTTATTTTACTTCCTTTTGGGTTGAGCCATACTTTCAGTGGGTAACCTGTCTACTATGATCCCCTTTGTGGTCGAGCTATGTCTATTGGCTCCCGTCTGATATAGTTCTTTGTGCCCCTCCAAGGTTGAGTTGTGTTATTTCGCTCCTCTCCAGGGTTGAGCTACACTTGTATTCTCCTTCGGGGACAAGTATCCCATATGCTCCCCTATGTGGTCGGGCTTTGCTTTCCTCCAAGATTGAGCTATGTTGTTATGCTTCCCTCATTGTTGAGCTATACTTGTGTTCCCCTCTAGGGGCAAGTTGTGTCATATGCTCCTCCGGGGTCAGGGTGTCTCCTTGCTCCCTTCCAAGGTAGAGCTTTGCTCCCATCCAAGGTTGAGCTATATTATCTCTCTCCCCTCCAGGGTGGAGCCATATTAATTTTTGCCTTTGGGGAGAAGTTATCTCCTATGCTCCCCTTTGGGATCGAGCCGTATTTCTTTTCTCCTCCAAGGTTGAGCTATTATTATCTCACTCACCTCAATGATACGAGGGTGGAGCCATGTTTATGCTCTCCTCCAAGATCGAGCCATGTAATTTTGCTTCCCTTTGCAGTTTGAAGGTGAGCCAATTATACTTTCCCTCTGTTTTGTAGCCACATCATCTTACTCCATTATGAGGTTGAGCCATCCTCTTTGCATTCCTTTCAAGTTACAAGGGAAAGGACAAATCAATTATATATATAGACAATGTTCCATGGTGAGCTGAAGGAGTTATTAGCATGTTGGATATCTTAGCTGTGGAGCAACCATGCCCAAATTTTTCAGTCAAGCGAGCCATCGCCCTCAGTGCTGGTCATTCATCTGAAATGCACCCTCCACGGTTAACGGTGGAGCCATGTATTCCCCTTTGGAGTTGACTCTGTTCTAACCTCCACGGTTGAAGTGCGCTTATGCTACAACTACCTTATGGGGTAGAGCCACACTTGTGTTCTCCTCTAGGGTCCAACTCCTTCTCTCCTTTTTGGTCCAACCATGCTTGTTTAGTATATCCGCAAGCATGCGTTCAAGCCTACACTTTGCAACACATAAAAAGGTTGGAGTCGCCCAGTATTGTTAGAGGCGCATGCCTCAGTGCCTTGAGGCTCGAGGTGCCTAAAGTCGCGCACAGTGCGCCTACTGGTGGGTGAGGCGCAACCACTTCACTAAGATGCGCTCGAGGCGCGCGAGTCTGTCTAGGGTTGATTTGGGAGATTCTCTGTTTAACCCTCAATTCTTCCTCTCTCTCCTAGAGTAGAAACTTGGAAAAAAAGAGAGAGAGAACGAAAGCTCACTGGTGATCGGTCGGTCGATTGACAGTTGACTAGATATGACGTCGTAGTCTGCTCTTCGCAGTTGCCACCGCACGTCGTCACTGCCGTTGTAGTCTGCTCGTCGCGAACGGCTGGACGCCCCTGCGCTCCTCTCTCTCTTTATTTTTTTATGCTTGATAGAAAGTTGCAGAGTCTCTGTATTTAACTTTACCTCATGTCAACAGTCAGCCACTTTCTCTCTCTCTCTCTCTCTCTCTCTCTCTCTCTCTCTTTTCCTGCTGGCAGCTGGGCTATGAAGTGACAGAGACTCATGTGTCTCTTTATTTTTCCTGCTGGCAGCTGGCTAGAAAGTACCAGAGTAACAATGTATAGTTACAGTAACAGCTGGCTATGAGTACCTGCATAACAATGTATAGTACTATTGTTACAATATTTTTTTTTAATTAATTTTTTTCTGTTTTTATCAATTTTTCCTATTTGTTTTAATTAATTAGATGTTGTTGTGCCTTTTTCATGACTTTTAAGATGATAAATACGTCTCAAAATTCAATATTTTTTTGCTTATAACTTGTTATTGTAATTGGTATATGTTTCAACTTTAAATTAGTTGTCTATATTATATTTTTTTTATATCGCTAATGTGCGCCTAGCTTCGATAAGGCGCGCGCCTCGCCTCGCACCTGAGGCTCCACAGACTTTTGCGCCTCAACACTGGAGTCGCCTTCATCAGACATAGTAAATTCCTCTACAATGGATGCGCACAACCAATGTCTGCATGGTGGTGCCCACCAATAGTTGGAAGGTATGCAGGATAGCTCTCACAAGATCATGAGAGCACTCGCGCAGGAGCTTAGTATAGAAATAAGAAGCACATATACGAATATGAGACACGGACACATAATTTTTTAAAAAGTTAGGACACATACACATCGGGGATACGCTGAATAAAATATCTTAAATATTTATTTTATAAAATAAACAAGATAAAATAAAAATTATACAAATAAAAGCATAACAGCTCAAATTTAATCCAAGTGCAGTTCACCTCGTAGAGTACATTGGACTAACAAATACAATATTGCAATAAAAGAAATGAACATTATATCCCCCACGCTTGGCACATTAAGCAACCAATGTGAAGTCAAACCAATTGCAAAAGTCTTTTTCTTGGCTGAAGTAAGTCCCTTGGGCTCTCCCTAATTTTCTTTGACGGCTACACTTCTATTTCAGAAGCACACAAGGGCTTGGACATGGCCACTGAACGACGCATGTCAAGAAGGAGGACACACATGTCTGTCTGTCCCCAATGTGTCTGATAACACAAAAAATAATAAAAAGATGGGCATGCCAAGTGGTGTTTTTCGAAGGATCCTCAATACTTACATAACACCTAAATGCGACTCTCTACATCTATGAGCATTTCAAAGAAAGCCTTCGATTATCAATAAGAGGGTTGGAGTCAGCTCACTAGGATGCCAAGCATAATATGCAATTCCGATGATCACAAGATATGCACGACCGTGCTCATTTGCTCATGAGTGCGCTTGCCGAGGGGGCTAAATTGGGGTACTTATGTCCAACCATTATGAGGCATACACCTTGCCTCCATGACCTTTAACTATGTTATTTGGAACGTAGAACTTTCGGTACGGTGATAGGGAAGAGGAACGCGGTACGCCATATTTCCTAAATTGTGGTAAGATAGGGTTAGGCTTCTATAGATTTATACTATTAAAATGTATTTCTTGTAACTACTAAAAATCTAACAAAATGTTGTGATTTTTTTTTGCATTATCCAGGTAAAATACATTTTTAGGTAAGTTGTGAACATTTTCCGTGATATGACAATTAGTTTTTTCTTCAAAGGAAAATATTTAGGAAATAAACCAAACCAAGCCTTTGTCCCAATCAAGAAAATATTTAGGAAATAAATAGGAAAATTTTGGGGGATTGCTTGAACCGCTTAATTTACCATTTCAGAACAGAATTGTACAATGTTTCTTAATGTGGTGCCAATACGTAAATCACTAGGATATTAGTGATTTCTAGTAACATAGCCTCAACCCCACTCAGAGCTCATTCCATTTGCTTGAAAGATCATGTTGCTCGAAGACTTGACTTGCCCGTTCGGGGCTTTCCTCCCTTGGTTTGCTCTCACCTCCTCCGCTTGGAAGCTTTTAACCCTTACCCAAAAGACTTACCTTGCTTTAACTTGTTAGAGGCTGGCCTCCCTTGCTCAAAAGACTCACTGGTCTTTCTTTCTTTCTTGCAGATTTCCTTGACTCGCCTACTAGGTAGCTCGGCTATCCACTCTTCATACGCCTTGCTAATGCTTGGTCTGAG
>BRYF01000012.1:5310000-5312500 GCA_030159135.1 Actinidia polygama
TTTTCCTATGAAGAAAGTAAGGATTTGAGTGCAAGATGTGCATCATATCCAAAAAAAGGTTACAGATTGGAGTTGTGACTATGAAACAGGAAAATGATTTTTTTCCCTTTCCAGATAAGATGGGTAAGAAATCCTCTGCACCCAAAATCTCCGTACCTCATGATACTATTCCCAATGAAAAAAATTGTTCATATAATTTAATTTAATTTCAAAACAAGTCTCGCAAGGACATTGGAGAGGAACAAGAAGGGTGTTCATTTCTGGTTGCAACAAATAAATGAATGGAAAACTAAAAGCTTAAGGGTTGAAATTTTCTTGGAGTTTCTCGGAAACTTTCTCTCCAAGTATTCAGTGTATCCAAACAAGTAGAAAAGCATTCCATTGAAGAGGGAAGCGGTTAAAATTGAATACAAACAAAAAATAATTGTGAAAAAATTACAGGGAAGGACTTACAGGGAAATTGGAGGAGATCTATCTTCTGTTTTTTTTTCTTGATGGTCGACCCTAAGACTAAGAGCTAGCCTTCTTCAACTTCAGAGAGAGAGAGAGAGAGAGTCTGAAGAGAAGTGCGGAGATAATACTACTGAATCTGGAGAGAGAAAGTGAAGGACTATTGTCTAGTATTCCAGCGGTATGTTTGGTTACCGGACTAAGCCGGATTAGGCGGGATTGGACTACAAGTTCAGTCTAGTCCTGCGTTTATTTTTTTAAAATGGCTCCGGACTACTAGTCCGAGCAGACCCAATAGTCCCCATACTTGGGACAACTTAGTCCCGGGCCCCGGAATGTTCTATGATTTTGTTAGTCCCCTAAGTAATCCGAAACTACTTGGTCAGTCCGGGTAATCAAACAAGCCCTAGTAGTACTCCAATCGAGTTCGGATCCTCTAAAGTGGGATGGGATGAAGCAGATTTGAAGTGAGTAAAATAATGTTGTTTTGTACACTTTAAGACCAAAACGACGTCATTTTAATTAACAATTAAAATGACGTCTTTTTATGTTACCACCAAAATAATATCGTTTTTATCTTGAAGTGTACAAAATAACCTAATTTAGTACACTTCAAGAGTACTCACCCCATCCTCATCCCCATTTCAGATGATCCGAATCCGCTCCAATCATATATATTGCGCGTTTCTGGATTGCATTCGGAAAAAATACGACCTATAACGTATAAAAAAATTCTTAGAAATCCAATAGCAAACATGAAACACTTGAATGTCAAGGTGTAAATACAATCGTATACGTAACTGAGATCGCGAGATGAGTTATCGTAGAGATGCTCTAGTGTACAACTCTTATTTATAATGTAAGATTTATATTTATTCTCTCTATTATTGGATTGTCAAAATTGGTCTGGATATTAAATTTTTTATTCTAAAATACTTGTTATCTAGAAAATCGATTAATAAATTTGTTATGAATTTTTTTGCCATAAAGTTATGAATTGTAGTGATGTTTTTATGATGTTTTACGCTCTATTTTATGATCCATTTATTTTAAATCCACGTATTAATTATAACGGGTCCAGATAAAGTTAAAGTGGGATCTACATTGAAATATGTGTCAGCACATTTATGATATATTGTGATTTTGTTATGAATGGTTATGGTCATTAAAATTAAGTAAAATATAATTGTCATTAATGAAGTCACCTTGTTTTTATGAATCGTATTGGTTTTGTTGTGAATTTTTAGAACTATTGTTATAAAATATTTTGTAATAAATTTTATTGGTATGTTTGGTAAATTTTTTAATTTTTATGGTTTTTTTAAGAATTCTTATAGATATAATTATAAAAAAAATTGTGAAAATTTATAGCTATATTATGAATTAAAATATATATTTTATAATAATTTATAGTTAAATTATATTTTAATTTAGTTGACATACAAAATAACCAGTTTAACTGGTCAAAAATAATAACGTAACGCAATTTTAATCACATAATTAATATAAATAATATCAATTATGTAATAAACTCATATGGCTACGATTATCTTATTAAAAAGTTAATTAAATACTTACATCGCTAAAAATGATAAACAATTTCAATCATCGAAGTGAGTTTTGTAGTGGGACCATAATATTTTATAGGACCTGTTTAAATTTTTAATATTTTGCAACCTGGCTTATCTGGGTTCATACGAATTTTGTGCATATTTCCCTCGTATCAGTTTTATTGGTTCTCTTTCGTGAATTTATTCAGAGACACAGACAGGATTGGCTGGTTGTGCGGAGATAAATGTACACCTTTTGAACATGTCAATGGTGTCGTCTCAATTATTATTATTATTTTCTACCCCAATTGGCCACTTTATGAACATGTGTAACTTATTGGTCATAAGGTAAATTCTGTCTCAAATTCTTTCCTTTGTGGATTCTATGGGACCTGAAATTATCCTGTCAAATAAACTTTTAGCAGTTTTGAGAAGTCTTGAATTAGCGATTTTTTGAATACAAAGTCAGGTTATCAAACGAAGGTATTTCTTTAGCTGTG
>BRYF01000012.1:5397500-5400000 GCA_030159135.1 Actinidia polygama
TTACATCCTTATTGTCTACTTCGATCTAAAACATGCATAAGTTTTGAGCTTTGGCACACAGGCAACCCAACCTAAAAAGGCTTTAGCTTTCAAAGGGGAGAAGGAATTGACAGTCTTTGCAATGCCATCCAGAAGCTTCCCACAAGAGCAAGGAAGAATATGAACAATTGATGACTTCAGACTACCTTGTTTAATACATTGACCATAGTTAATTTTGAAACTCCCAGCAGGAGGAGGTAACCGATGTATGCCTAACTCCACTGGAAACTCCATTGGGTTGAGAGGAAGATGGATACGAAGAGCACATCTCGGATAGTAGTCACTGAATATTCTTCCGCACCATTAGAGCCCTTTGGATGGTAAACTTTGGAGCCAATGGGAAGTTATTAAAACAATCAATTCTCATTTTCCAAGTAAACGAACTGAAGAAAGCCATCTTGCTCATAAAATCTGGATCACTCCATTGTAAAAAAAATCTCCACAAGTCCACTTCATAACCAAATTTAAGGCAGTTCCATCCACTTTGGAAGCCACAGGGCTTCCTAACCGCAACATGTTACAGAATTTGCACCAAAAAGCATATGCTCCATTGTTCGCTAATCCTTACAAACTGAACTCCATTGTTAGCCAATCCTTATAAACTGGACAATCCAAAAAGAACTAGGATTTCCCCATTAGAGGTTCTATTTGTTGCGCTCAAAATGAATAACCGATCACACACACATAAGACAATAAAAATTTACGTGATTCGGCCAATGATGTCTACGTCCACAGAGAGAAAACAATAATGGAGACTCACCTCTCAACTCACACTCTCTCTGTCACCTCACAACACTTTGCTCTCAGCCCACAGCTCCTACACACCGAAATCTAAGCACCCTACTCTCCCTTTTATATACCAAGGAGGTGGTAGACTTTCAAACAAATACCTAATTATTATCCTAATCTAACTAGGAAAACATAAAAGATAATCACTCTCAAGAGTCCTAGATAATTCGAGAGTTTCACTCTCATATGGACACTCTATGTGAGTCCCAACCGGGTTTGGACTTGGCTACTGAACTTGAACCCATCCAAATAGACTTGGACTCATCCAGATGGGCTGATTTCAACACTATTTTGGTTACATGCATGCTCTCTACAAAAAGAGTGACGTCCTCTGGGAGGCACCTTTAAACTCCACAGACTTGCGCATTACATCAAACATAATTACACTTGCTGTATGCCATTGATTGCATTTAGGCTATTGTCAGACTCTAACACAGATTGCTCTAAAATCTCTTAGAGATTGGCGTAATTTAGAACTAGGTATTTTTTTTTTCTTTGACTCGAATCAAAATTTTATAATGGCTCATCAATTTTAGTTTCAATTAATGAATTTTTATGAGCTAGTTCCTTAAATCATACAGACAATTGACTAATTTATTTAAACCATCTTCTTTTGTCGAGTTTATACGAATTAACAAGGAGAAAGGAATCAAAGGATGAAAAACCATGTTCTTTTGTCGGGTTTGATCAAAATTATATATATACTTTTTCGGTTTTTCTTGACGACAAGAATTCTAAAATGTAAATACTTTCGTCGAGTTTGGAAAAAAAAATCAACTAAAGATAAAAAAAAATATTTTTATAAAAAAATATCTAAAAGTAATTTTTTCGTCTTTAATAAAAAAAATTTAATTAGATGAAAATTTTAAATTTTTAATTAAATTTTAAAAAAATCACTAAAAGAAAAAAAAATCCGAAATTCAAGCAGTTAAAAAAATTTCATTTCAATCTCTCTCTTCTCAATACAAAAGAAGAAAAACAGAGGTAGAAGTGGAGACAGTTGTTGTAGAAACTCAAATAGGTAGTGAAATAGAAGGCTATTGAATTTAATTTTTTATATTTTTTCTCTCTAATTTGTCTTTGCATGGGGAAGGGAGGCCATTGGTGATGCTCTTACATCTGCAATCTATACAACAAAGACGCCCTAAACCAACCGCTCGACCACAATCTTCTCTCGCAAACGCGAATTATTCTCCGCGTCTGATTCCCGAACTTCCGGGAAGAAGAAGAAAATAATGGAATGCTATATGGTAAAAATGCACTAGAACAAAGGCTATGTTTGCAATCAGCTTATTTGAGCTTTTCAGTTGATTTTTTTACTTAAAATAAACAAAAAAATCAATCATAATTAGCTTTTTTGCTTTTTTGTTTTTGTTTATTTACTTATTTTTATTTAAATTAAATCTAAAAAAATAAAAAAATAAAAAAATCTTGACTTTTTAGTAGTAAGCTTAAAAAAATTAGCTTTTAAGCATTACCAAACGGAGCCAAAATAGTAGTGGATTCGCGGATGTAGAATCTTCTTGCCAACTCCCTCGACTCCGTGTCAATCTCCTTCACTTGATCACTTCGAGCAATCCAAAATCACTCTGAATCTTCAGCTCTTGCCTTCGATATCGCTACAAAGGACTTGAATCTTCATATCTTACATCTGACTCACTCTAAATAACTT
>BRYF01000012.1:5445000-5452500 GCA_030159135.1 Actinidia polygama
AAGTACCGGAAGAGGAACTTGCCCACTCTGAAACCTGTGATAGCCTTAATCTCTTCCATATCAGCTCTGTTAATTCCTGCCATGAACACATTTGATTTATTGGCATTGATCTGCAGGCCAGAGATATCCTCATACCGCTTCAAGCAGTCCAGACTTAACTTCACTGATGGCACATCTCCTCTGGCAAAGAGGATTAAGTCATCAGCAAATTCTAGATGCGTGATGTTTAACTCTGCACACTTTGGATGGAAATTGAATTCTGAGCTCGACTTTAATCTCTCCAATTTCCTGAACAAGTAGTCAAGGCAAAGAGTAAAAAAGAAGGGAGATATGGGATCACCTTGTCTTAGACCATGTTGCCCTTTGAAAAACCCATGTAGAGTTCCATTTATGGATAAAGAGTATGCCGTGGTTGTAACGCATTGCATGACCCAGTCCACAAAAAGAGTAGGAAAACCCATCCCTGAAAGGATGTCCTTCAGGAAGTCCCAGTTGACAGTATTGTAGGCTTTTCGGATGTCAATCTTCATTATGCATCGAGGGAAAATACGACTCCACCCATATTTCCTCAGTAACTCCTGAACCAGACAAATATTTTCCACCATATTTCTATTCGGAACAAAGGCTGATTAGGCGGATTAATCAGATCTTCCAAAATGGGGGATAGTCTCTTGGCAAGGATCTTAGAAATGAGCTTGTAAATCACATTACAACAAGCTATTGGTCTGAATTCTTCGACCCTTGAAGCATTGGCAGTTTTAGGAACGAGCACAATTGCTGCATGGTTGATCTGTTTTAGAAGCCTACCAGATATAAAAAATTCCTTTACTGCTTCGCAAACATCTGGGCCAATAATACTCCATGTTTTGTTGAAGAAAGTGAGGAAAACCCATCTGGACCAGGGGCTTTTTCATCCCCAATGTCAAAAAGGGCATCCTTAATCTCCTTATCCAGGATTGGCCGAATGAGAGAAAAGGCCTGCTCTTCTTGAACCAGAGGACCCTCAGAAAGGATTGCTCGGTCAAGACTGGGATAGTCAGCTTTTACTCCCAATAAGTTCCTATAATATTCCACAAAAAGGGAGCTAACCTGTTGAAAGGATGAGGTGGCTTCGCCATCTGCCTTGGTGAGGGAGATAATTTGATTTCTAGCTCTGTTGCTTTTGATCAAAGTTCCCCTATCACTGTTTTTCAGATACTTAGCTTTGGCTAGCTGAGCACAGAAACTCATCTCTGCCTCAACCAACTTGATGGCTTTAACCCTAAGCTCCAGTACTCTGATCTGCAGGTTAACATCCCCTGGGTTATCATGCAAGTTCTGTTGAGCTTGATTGAGTTCCACCTCTGCAACCTCAGCCCTGTAAGAAATATGAGAGAAATTGTGCTTATTCAGAGTCTTTAAGGGATCCTTCAAAGCCTTGAGTTTCTTGCATAGTCTGTACATGGTTGTGCCTTCCACTCTCATGCTCCATACATTGCTAACAAGGTCCAGGAAGCTCTCATGTTGCGCCCACATGTTGAAAAATTTAAAAGAGCTGGCCCCTCGATCCTGATCTCCAAAAAGATATAAAACACAAGGCGAGTGATCTGAGTGCTTTCCTGGGAGGCCAAAATTTACGTGAGCAATCAGCCCTTCTTGAATCCATCTGTTGTTGATCACGGCTCTATCCAGTTTGCTCCAGACTGAGTTGTTAGACCATGTGTGGAAGGCTCCTGTGGGTCTCAAATCCGAAATGCCTAAATCATAACACCAATTCTGGAAGTCTCTGACCTGATATGATGTGATCGGAAGGCTATTGACCCTCTCCTCACTGCTAAGAACCGTGTTAAAGTCCCCCAGAAGCAGCCAGGGGTGCTCAAGGGAAGCATTAAAATTGCGTAAATTATCCCAAAGGAGTTTTCTCCCCACAATAGTGTTAAAAGCATAAATGAAACTAATGGAAAACTTAATGGAGGTGGACTTACAAGTTGCCAAACAGTGAATAGTTTGGTCAGTAATTTCCGTGATCTCTAGATCCACTTTGTCTTCCTTGCCACATAATCAAAATCCGTCCATTTGGGTTATGTTGGAAATTTTCAGTGACTACCCAATTCCTGAATCTTCTGTTGATGAAATTCTTTAAACTTTGCTGATTAAGCTTAGTTTCAAGAAGTCCCATGACAGCAACTTTCTTCTTCTTAACATGCTTCAAAATCCCATTCTGTTTTAGAGGCAAATTCAAATCTCTAATGTTCCAAAAAGAGACGATCATTTATTGACTGGGATAAGGGAGTCACCCCCCATTTCTGCACAAAATTCCTCAAAGGTAGTTGCTTTACCATTCTTCTCCGTGGCCTTTTTTTCCTTCTTCTTTCTTCCTTTTTCCCCTTTGGCTGGGGGAGGATTGGAGGATGAAGGGAGTTGGGACTTTTCTGAGTTCTTTGCAGCAAGGATGGCTGTTATGGATCTTCCTATTGGATGAGTTGCACTCTTCTTCTCAACTGTGACTGACCCTCCTACACTGGCAATCTAGCTAGCTTGCTTGATATATATAGCCTCTCCCACCTGCACTTTTTTCTGGTGCTTGGGGATGCTCGGATGTTGCTCCTTGTTTAGCCCTGGACCCTTGCTTACACTTTGTTCTATCTCTGGATCAAGCCTTGAATCCAGATTCTGACTGTTCTCATTTACTGGTTCTGGCCCCGCAGCTTGGTTCTGGATCTGTTCTGTGATGGGCTCTGAAAGCTGTGGCTAATCCTCCTCAGTCTTTGTTAGCCCTTCAAGTAGACTGTATTTGTTGGTTGAACTTGGATATGGACCCTTCCCTGCCTCCACAGTGCTAATCTGCTGATGAGCCACTGAGTTCTCTGCCCTCACAATGCTAATCTTTTCACTGCTCCCTTTGCCTTTGCCTTACTGTCCTCCATTCTGTCTGTGTAGATGGGCCTGCATTTTGCCCATGTTTAACTTGCCTAATAATCGTTTTATTTTTAGTGATCTAAGATCAATTAAATTGTAGGGTTTTTTTCTTTCTTGTTTTTTCAATTTCTTTCGTATTATGTGAAATTATCAAATTATTAATATCTTCAATCCAGTATTCTTTGTGAATCAATGAGTTTAAATCAACAGACTTCATGATTTCATTTCTTTCTTCCTACACATTTCCGCTGTATCACATTCTAGCACCATGTAAGTGGTCAAACATATAGATCTTCTGCAGCTTCAAGTAAAGAAGATATATTATTCTCGTTAAAGAAATGGCCAAAGCGCCCTTGGATATAGGGCTTTTTTTACCTTTCAATACACTAATTAAAATAGATAGAGTTTATCTTTTTTTCCCCCTCAAAACAACCCTATTTATTCAATTTTTTTATAAGGCCAATCATTTTTTTTAATTTATTATTTTTTAGTAATAAATACTAAAAACTTTTTAGTAATACATGACCAAGTTTTTTTTTATAATGAATTTGTTAATTTGATAACAAAAATTAATTTTTAAGTAAATTTAAATTAGAGATATTTAAGAAGTAAACTATTTAAATCAATCTTTGTAACAAAATTACTTATTGATAAAAAGAAATAAAGATAGCACAAATTATGAATAAATTGTAATGTTTTGAGAAGAAAAAAAAATGACCAATATTTTTGTAATGACTTTGTTAAATTTGATAACAAAATTAAAAAAAAATAAAAATTATGTATGTCATTTGTTTTTTAACAAATTCCTAATTGATTTAAAAATATGGGGTAGTTTATGAATAAATCTGGGGTGTTCGGAGAAAAAAAGATAATGCATATTTATTTTAATTAGTGTATTGAGAAAAAAAATATGAAAGCCCAAAATATAAAGACAATCTGGTTATTTTTTGTTAAAAAGTTAATGTGGAGATCTTAAAATAGTTTTAAAAATAAGGAGAGTATAGGAGATATGAGAATGCGTCATTTCTTGGGAAGGATTGTCAAAATTACCTTGAGAAAATGCGACGTTTACAACTTGGGAAAGGAGATGCTGTTGCGATGCACGATTATTTCATGAAAATGAAAGCCAATAATTCTAACTTTTTTATGCTGTGGATTTGAATGAAAAGGGGTGATTGAGGAATGTCTTTTGGGTTGATGCAAGGAGTAAACCAGCAGGAAAAGAGTTTGGAGATGTTGCATTTGATACAACGTACTTGGTGAACAAATATGACATGCCGTTTGCTCCCTTTGTAGGCGTAAACCATCACAGTCAGTCAATATTGTTAGGTTGTGGGCTCATCTTTCATGAAGACACAGAGATGTTTGAATGGTTGTTTAAGTGTTGGACGACATGCACGTAGGGTTGCCCTCCCAATGCTATAATCACATATTAAGATAGAGCTATGAAGAGTGCTATAAAAACTGTGTTTCCTAATGCTAGACACCGGTGGTGCTCGTGGCATATTATGAAAAAGTTGTCAGAAAAATTAAGAAGGTACTATCATAACGAAGTGAGAGTATCCATGCATTCTCTGATGGATACATCAATTCGAAAACAACCTTGAAACAATTTGTTGATCAATATGGAAATGCTTTGGCAAAAAAGGTAGAAAATGAGAGAATAGATAATTTCAATTCTTTCCACTCATATATCCCATGCATAACTGAATATGGGTTGGAGAAACAATTTCAAGATGCTTACACAATTACCAAATTCAAAGATATGAGATTCAAGAAGATGTAGCTTTTGGAGAAGCTCGTCGTTGCGTCACTTTTACTGTTTTTTTCTAAATAAAACACCAACTAAGCAAGTTGTAACTGTCGAATGTTTGAGTTTAGGGGAATTTTGTGTCGGCATCAAATTATGGTGTTCATAGAAAGGAGAATTGATCGAGTACCTGTCCGGTATATCTTTAAAAGATGGAGTAAAAATGTGAAAAGAAGTCATACTAAAGTTTGGATCCACTATGACAACTCATCTTGTACACCTGGAGCACGTCACTATGACAAAATGTGCAACACATTTTTTGAGGTTGCTGATTTAGCACAAGAGTTCAAAAATAGGTATGATAAAGTGATGGCATGTTAGAAAATTTCAAAATATCTCGGTATTGTTTTTTGTTTTTTTTGTAAAACTTCCTTGTTCTTTTAGAATGCTCATTTTTTATATGTGGGTTTTGTCCCACATTGGTTAGATATGGAAAGTTTGTCTTCTTTATATATGGAAAGATGTTTTAAGTATTAAACATGATTTGGTCTAAAGGACTGTTCTATGGTGCTTCACTGCTTTGCACCATAAATCGGCGAAGCCGGTGCTTCGCACCATGAATCCACACCCGCCTGCGTGCGTGAGCATGGCAGTGGACTGTGTGGCTGCAATATGGCGCTTTGATGGCATACTTTGCACTTGGCGCGAGGCACTTTGTAGGCGCCCTTTCTTATTGCAACTTGGGGACAAGTGGCAATGATGTGGTGCTTATGTGGCAGTCAGATTCATTGACCGTTGGTGATGACGTGGTGTGATGTGGCGATCATATCACATGATCGATGGTGATGATGTGGCACACGCGTGGACCAAAAGGTGCGATGGTTAGAAAGGCTGCGATCTCAGTCGTTGATCGAAACAGTATGATCTAACGGATGTTGTTTAATATGAAAGGTTGTGACCTTTCGGATTGATCCAACGGTCACAATTTACGCGAAATGTTGTGATTAAAAGGGTGCGTGGTAGCCTAGGGTGCATGGTAGCCTATAAATATACCAACCTTTAGAACGTTTTTTATATATCAAGAAACTCAGAAATATATAGAAGAAGACATATTATTTTAATATTGTTTTGAGCATTCATTCTGAGATTTTGTTATTTTGTAAAAACAAAATCTTAGAGGTTCCTGATTTTCTTTTACGATCTACGCAGATATTTTGACTGTTCTGTTTGTGCAAACAAGAACAGTAAGAACCTAGAGTCCATGCTTTATTGTATTTTGAAGGCAGGTTTGCTGTAACCCGTGCACACCATCTGGTAGGGGCAAATACTGTCTTTAGGAAAGCGACGTAATAACATGCCTTGAAGTGTATTGTGATTAAAGATACCGCCATACCACCGACGATTTTTCCTAACATGGCACGGGTACGGGAACTTAGAGGAGTTCATGAAACCTGAAGTTGTTTGTGGGAGCAATAAGGTTTCCGGTACTTCTAATGATTCTTCTTCACGTCGAGATGGATTTGTCTTTTCAAAACGACCACAAATATAATTGACACGTTAGTTCTCTGCCAAAAAGGGAGACCACCACTCAAAAGGAAGGAGGGTGTTATTGAAGAAGCAATTAAGAAGATAATAGTTGGAAAAAAAATACAAATACTAAGGTATCAAAGGTATGTTTGTTGCTAATTTTTATTGTTGGATTACTTACAAGTTATGTTTGTCGCTATTTTTCCTTCTATAATTTGTTCAGGTGCTCGAGGAGGTTGGTTATGTTCTTGGTACACAAGAAAGTATGAATTTAAATGTAAGAATTTTCTTTTTTTGTAACATATGAGTGTTGGTTGTATGTTTGATTTATGATTAATGCTCGATAAATTGTAGGGTTCAGAAATGCAACATATTGGAGCACTAAGTTATAATGGAGAACAAAGCTTCATGGTTGGACAGGTTTATATTGGTGGACAGGGTTACATGAATGGGCAGAGTCACACTGCTGGCAGAGTAAAATGGGTGGGCAGAGCTACATGAGTTCTCCAATGTTGTCAAATATGATGTGCAATCCATATTATGGGCAGAGCTAAATATGGTGCAAGGAGGAGGCATCCCATTTCGGCCAAGCATGTTGGGAGCCATAACTAGCACGAACCAATTTATGATCAACGTGCCAAGCGGACCAAACAACCTGCCAAGTTTACAGAACACTCAATCGTGGAATGAATGACAACCAAATTTTACACATGTTAAATGCAGAGATAGTGAGGAACAATAGAAGACTTCTTTTCTTTGATTTTGTAATGAATTCATGAAGATTGTTAAATTATTTTGAACCTTTTTATGAAATTTCAACAGGTTCTAGTATATTGTCCATCACAACATTCATTTCTTCCTACATTCATCTCAACAACAATTCAACAAGATTGCCCACCATTCAACTTAACAACAATTCAACAAGATTGTCTAATATTTGTTGGGCACACGTATTAAAAATGAATAGCAAGAAAGAAATAAAGTTTAGACAATTAGACAAAAAATTAAGAGATAAATCAAACCACACAAGAACACCGAGATTTACGTGGTTCGGCAATTTATGCCTACGTCCACGGGCCGAGCTCCAAAATCCACTATATCAAAAAATATGGGGAGTACAAATTACAGCAAGAGTTTCTCGATCGACTCAACTCACACAAACACTCTTCTTTTATGTAGGAGGATCTCACCCACAATAAACTCACTTTTATTGTGCACTCTAATTTTCTCTCACTCACCCACTTGGATTTCTTGTACCTCTTGAGCACAATGAGCATCTGAATTTATAGGCTTCTTCAGAAGCATACGGAAGCTTCTTCTTTCAA
>BRYF01000012.1:5500000-5502500 GCA_030159135.1 Actinidia polygama
AAAATGTTAGAATCAGGATGGACTGGTTCTGGTTTGACCTGTAAAGACTATCGGTCTCATTTCTATTCCCAATTTTCTGGATCCACCGATATTGATCCGGTATTTAATTTTTTAAGGAACCGATACAATATAGATTGTGTGCATCTTTATCCACCATCAATAACCATTAAAAAGATTGATGAAAAGTGATCTCATGAAGCTCACATTACTATTTTAAGAGGGTAATTTTACCTAACATGGGTCACAATATTTTGGCTTTTTCATATGCATGGGTGTAGTGTTTGAGGAATTCGAAGATACACACCTACGGTAGACCGATTTATACACGAGGGTTTACCCTTATAACATGTGTTATCGTGACCGATCAGTGAGTCTCACTCACTAAGGCCTACTACTTAACTAGTTTAGGATTTTCATACAATACTTGAATTCAATTATATATATATAGAAGCGTAATAAATTAACCAAAGCTGACGTTTATGAAAAAATATACAATACCATTATATCCTTCTTGTATATAAATATTTACAATTACGATTCTGACCATAACATCTAGTACAACCGTCAACAAAACTATACAATTTCAAAAGAACTAACATTCAGATACTAAGTACGTAGAATAGGCCTTCCAAAATCAACACTAGGGTCACCCGCCCTAAATTACAATCCTCTTCAATCTCATTACCTGAAATTGTTATTTACAATTACGTCTTAAGCACTAGCCTAGTACGAGTCAAGTTATATAATACTAACAAGTGCCTATGAGATTATAAAACATCAATTCATATCAACATGAAATAATTTTACTTTGTCAATCATTTTTCAGTTCAATCATTAGCTCATCTAGATCAATTTATCTAGATTTTAAAATCATATTGGATTAACCCTTGCGACACATACCTATTCAACGATCACTAGTCATTAGGGAGCGACTCCAATATAATATATGGCATGATATCATCCATAATCATCTGACTATGACCCCACCCTTATTACACTACCTCTCACTATATTCTTTTTTTCTAGTGGTCGGAGCACCGTTCGAACCATGTGTAGTCTAAAATATACTTTTTTAAAGTAATTATTTTACATATTTCATGGCACATTAAACAAAATAGCATACATTTAATCATAAAAATATCATTATGTTTAATCAATAAAAACATACATGCTTTCATCGCAAAATTTTTACTTTTAAGTAAGTAAAATATAACAATACTTACCATATGTTTATATCACTTATTTCATTCCGTGCTTGCTCGTAAGCTAAAGTGAGGGTTCTTTGGGATTCGGTCCTATAATTAATAATTCTGAATTTAGTATTTTTTTCTTCAATTGTCCTTTTGTTTACCTTATTTGTCTAATTGAATTACCGTTTAATGTATTTAATCTAAGAGTAGTAAGTGTGTATAAGGTACCGAGAGTGAATCGAGTACTAGACAAATCAATTGGGTTAAATTGATTGAGAAAAGGCTGGACCGGTCGGGGACAAATTTGGACCAATCCAAGATGAGACAGTAGGTTTACTGGAAAATTTGGACTGGTCGGAGAAAATTTGGATCAGTCCAGGATAAAATAAAATATTATTTTGTTTCTTTTATATATTGACTTTCAAGCCTATTTTGAGCTACTAAACCTCTAAATCAGGAAAAACACTTTACATGAAAGTTACAAGTATTTGAAATAGCCTTCATAAGCAACTCAAGTTAAGTCAAAAGGTCGTATGAAGAATTTACACCCAAAGTACTAATTGCTGGTCTAGTGAGTAAAATAGTATGTCAATCTATTTTAAGTTCGATTCTAGAAAGTGTTCAAATGATGAGATTTTTTGATATTTTAGAACTTAATTATGCTAGACATTCAATAATAAGTTCAAAATGGAAGACTTTATCAAAGAAAAGGAAAAGAAATTGAATTTACCTAAGTAGGAAACAAAATCAATTTTTCGATGTCGAGTTCTACGTCGTTTTCTTTTTTCTTTTTCTTTCTTTCCTTCTTTCTCCTTTTCTCTCCTTTCTTTCTCTCTTTCCTTCTTTCTTTCTTTTCAAGTGTAAGTTCTAATTCCCAGCAGAATTGCTGGGACAAGGGTGTGAAATGTGGACTTTGGGGCCATGGTTGGTGAGTCACCAAGCCATTAATGGCTTGTGGTGACTCGTGGTGGTGAGTCACCCAACCATGTGGCCCTCATGGCGCCACATGATCCCGTCTTAATTTCTCAACACGTGTTCATTTTTTTTTTTTACTCTTAAAGAAAATCTTATTTGGGTATAATTTCTGTTATCGTAAAAATTAAAAAAAATAAAAGTAAATTGCTACATGTGTATTTACCTATTTACTCTTACTATAATAAAGTAAAATTTATTTACGAGTCGGGGTATTACACCGGTGGTGGTTGAAGTTGGCTCCTACCTTCTAGTTGCTGATCATTGTGGCCAAGTTGTGACATAGAAATAATGAGTTCAACCGCCAAAGCTTTTTCTAAGAAACGGCTATCCGATTG
>BRYF01000012.1:5527500-5530000 GCA_030159135.1 Actinidia polygama
CTCTCCTCTCCTCTAACTTTACCAACCTTCAGGATATTTTTCTCAATCAAAAGCTGGAACAGCGAAATCAAAACAAGGGTCTGAGTCTGGATCCTCAGAGGAATCACCACCACCATCTTCATCATCAACATCAACTCCATCTTCACCAGCATCTTCAGCCTCACCAAACCCAAACCCAAACTCAAACCCAAGTCCTTCTCCAAGACATGTAGAAGAAGAAGAGAACCAACACCAACACCAATCCCCCAAGAAATGCTCTGACGTTTCATCTTCTTCGTCTTTGGGAAAAAAACGTTGAACATGTGGAGGAAAAATGGAATAGACCTACCACCACCGTCAAACACCGTCGAGACTGGGCCTGAGGCACGCCGACGGCGAGATCGTGGAGGTGGAGGGCGGCCACATTGTCAGGTCCACCAGTCGGAAAGACCTCCACAGTAAGGTCTGCACCGCCAAGGGGCCAAGAGACCGCCGCGTCCGCCTCGCCGCCCACACCGCCATCCAGTCCTATGACGTCCAAGACCGCCTCGTCTACGACTGCCCCAGCAAGGCTGTCGAGCCCCAGCAAGGCTGTCGAGCGACTTATTAAAAAAAATTAAGTTTTTTTAACTTTTTCAAGTAGTGCCAAACGCCATATGATAGCTTTTTTTAAGTTAATTTTTCTATTTGCTTATTTTAAGAAGTTTTTTTTGCTTAAAATAAGCACTAGAGCCTGGGTTCGGTAGGCAGGCTAAGTGTTGGATGATGGGTTTGGGCATTTCCCCCCCTTTTTTTTGGGTTTGGGTGCTGGGTTTGAGTTTGAATTTAGGTGTAGGTTTGATCTAATAGGGTAGAATGCCACGTAGCACATCAACCCATATGACAACTGGGCCCCTTACCAGCACAATTCACCGGAACTTTACTCATTCATTGGTCTTCCCAATGTTTTTGGGCTTCAAGTACATGCTTTGATAAGCCTACATCCATGTATACAAAAAAGATATATAATATACCGTAGAGAGTGGAATCATGAGACAAAAAACGATCTAAAATTTAAATCAATCCCACAACAATACTAGTTTCGCTTAGGGATGGCAATGGGGCGGGGTGGGGCGGGGCCGGAGATTGGTCTTCTTACTGTCCCCGATCTTTGAAATTTTTACAATCTATGTCCCCTTCCCGATCCCCGGCGAAAAATTTGTTATACCCTCATCCCCGCCCCGAAATAAATAGAAGAGGGAGGGGGAGAGAGAGAGGCGTACATCGTCGATCGATCTCTGAGGCAACGCCGCCTGCTTCCTGTTGTTCGACGGTGGGCACCGCAGCGACGTCGATCGATCGAATTTTACATCGTCGATCCCTAAATTCAAGGCCTTTCAGGCAGAGAGAGAGAGAGAGAGAGAGAGAGAGAGACTGATGAGAGTGAGAGAGGTGCTTCGTCGTCGATCCCTAGCTTCAAAAGCAACGGTGAATGGAGATCAAACCTGGTGCTCGCGATTTCGAACGACCGTGAAGGGTGACGGCGAAGCCGTAGAGAGAGAGAGAGGCGTAGTGGCTGAAGTAATGTGGCCACCCTGTGACCCTAATTGCCTAAAAGCTTCATCAAGTTTGGCTAGGGATCTATTGTGATGTGAGCTTAAGGTTCACTGGGGTTAAAAGATTTTTGGGCTTTTGAGTTTTTTTAGAAAAAAACAAACTAAATTAAATAAGTGAATTTTGTTTGAGATAAAAAAATAAATCAAAACCTATTTTTAGTATTTGGATTTTTGTATTTTATTTTTTGAATTCTTTTTTTTTTGAGATCGGGACGGGGATATACAAAACCGTCCCCGCTCCGTCTCCGAAATTCTTTTCGGGGGGAAATTGCCATCCCTAGTTTCGCTTCTCGCCTACATCTCTTTAAAAGACTTCAGTTTTCCACCAGTTCCTATTTACGAACAAACTAAAGACCAAAGGTTTGGATTTAGTGGTTACAGTGCTGCATCTCTTCGTGCGAGGCATAGATTGTAACAAGTTTGGAGGGATACATTTTTATAGCAACCATGCCAATTGAGGTTGCCACATGGCTTAGATCGTGTAATTAATTACTTGTATACGTAGTTGTTATTGTAATGTTCACCTTCTTCATTGGGAGTTATTGTAATGTTTTATGTATATGCTCAGTGGTTTGTTGTTGAGCCGCAGAGACCCACATTGTTTATAGATTAAGCTTCACGTACTGGAATTAAGCATGTTGGTGAGGGTGTGGAGGATCGTGGCGGTGGGTTTGCACTTGGGGGACCGTAATCAGCTATTTCCAAATCCATCCTCCCCTTCACGTCTCCGCCTTCCAAATTTGGCATCTGCCTTTCGCCCCTCATTTCCATTTCCTTATTTGCCTTTTCGGATTCCCCTTCCAGCTCCATTAACTTTCCATTATTGTTAACACTAATTCCACCCTACAAGATATAACATTTCTCCTTATCAGTAAATTGTGCATCTGTTCCTTTATTGAGCAATAATCTGAGTACAGCCTAAAAAT
>BRYF01000012.1:5567500-5570000 GCA_030159135.1 Actinidia polygama
TCGTCCCGATTAACCCGATTATGTGTAAAAAGTTAAAATTACTCATATTTTTTAAAAAATATACCGTAATATCCTTATATATATATATATATATATAAAATATATATATATATAATTAAAAAAATTATTAAACGGGGCGGGGGACGCGGGAGGGTTTTCGTAAACGGAACGGGGTGGGGAAGGAAGTCCCAACCCGTTTAGTAAACGGGGTGGGGGAGGCCGAACCCGCCCCAACTCGCCCCGTTGTCATCCCTACCCTGGGGTTAGGCCATGTGATCTTATGCGGTATCCATGTGGCACCCGCGTGTAATATTTTGTCAACAAATTGGACGGTGTTAATGGTTGGTCGTAATTAGTAATTGCAACCAATTCAAGACTTGAAGGTTGAAAGAGATAAACTTTTTTGTTTGAGGCTACAGTGTAAATCATAAAATACTTTGAGGGGACGAAGTGTAATTAACCCTTTCCTATGAGAAAAGAAAGAGAGAGGAGGAAAATAGGGTTGATAAATGAAACCAAATGCTCAAGTTTTACTCGTGGTCGATTTGTCAAAAACTCGTTTTGAAATTAGTTTGTTAAATAAATAAGTATATATATTTTCAAAGCTCATTAAACTTTTAAATTAAGTTTGAACATTGTACGACTCAGCTTTATAATCATATAATATTTAAAAAATTTAAGTTATTAAGTTCTGATTCGCTTGATAAACAAACTAAGTTTGAATATTTTTTATGAATTCGATAATTTTTTAATCTAAAATTATTTACCGTTTGACTCGTTCAGCTTTGTTTATCAGGACTAAGAAAAAATGTTAATTGTTACATCTACTGTACTACTTTTTTATTTGTTTTTTTATACTAGGTCCTTAATTCAAATACATTGGAGGTAGATGAACAGTGGAGATAGATGGAGAAGGACCCGCCCGGACAATACTGTTGCTGCTTGATTGATCAAATTTAGAGAGAGGAAAATAATTTTAGAATAGAGAGGGACAGATGCTGAAGATGGGAAATTTGACTTGATATGTTCCTGAGAGGGGCGTTTGATATGATCTTCATTGATTGTTGTGGTTAGGTGATTTTTCTGGTAATGTAAAGACAACTGAAAAAGATGTATTTGTCTAGGCCTTGGGGAGCTTTAACTGCAAACTAAGCCTCCGTTTGGTAATGCTTAAAACTCAAGTTTTTTTTTTGTTTTTTTTTTTATTTTTTTTGTTTTTCTGACTTTACTTTAGTTAAAAATAAAAATACAAAAAAACCAACTCTAACTGTTTTTTTTTCTATAAGCTTAAAAAAAGTCAACCAAAAAGCTAGTACTAAACGGAGCCTAAGGTTGTCTCAGTTCCAGGACATCCAATTTTTTTTTTTGATTTTTTCCTAAACTAAAATTACTATTTTGATTATAAAAAAAAATTGTTGATTTTCATACGATTTTCTACACATTTTTCATTTCCTAAACCTCCTCAATCTCTTTCTTTCTTTTTTTCCTCCAATACCTCTTACTACTTCCTTTTTCTTGCTCTCTTGTTAACAAAACCTTTATAGATTTGGAGCACAAACAAATCTTTTTTTTGTAGCAAAGTGAACAATGGAGGATCATGAAATAGATGTTTCAGAATAATACGACATGGTAACAGTAAGTAAATGGTTCATTATCAAATTTGAATATATATATACAAGTAAACAAGAAATAATTGTTCACCTTTATAAAATTGTACGCGTAGACATTACTCGCATATAGGAAAGTGAACATATTGATTTTGTTCATAACAATTATGATGTGTATTTTGCCAACGTTCATAAAAAATTGATCGAGTTGTTATTCATCTCTGATAACTCCGTTTTTTTTCATAAATGATCTTCTTAGCAAAATCTACTACTAGAACAGTTCTAACCAAATCAATGGACTCGAGAGGTGGGCCTCACGGTCCTCACAGCACCGCGATATGCTTAAGGACAAGTTTGTTTGCTTGATAAAAGTAGTTGGTTTGGCTTAATTATCGTAGAATCATTTATTCCGCATTTGGTTACACAATTTAGCAATGGGATAATGTGGTGAGATAGAACATTATGTCCCATGAAGGCGAGAGATAAATAAAAATACAGTGTGTTCAATAATGACAGTTCAATCCTATCCCAAGTTAATATGACACAACGTAGTATATATTTGTGATTTATCCTACATACTATTCTTCTTTATCCCATGAAATACATAATCTATCCCCTTATACTTCAGGCATGGTGTCTATCCTCTATAAGAGTCGTCAATGGGTTAGGTCAGGTCGGCCAAACTCATTTTTTGTTGATTCGAGCCGAATTTAATGGGTTTTGACCTGTCAACGGATCAAGCCTAGCTCGCACGTGAGCCTAAAAGATGAGACCCAACGGTTTTGTCAACGGTTTTGACCTGTTTACAGGCTTTAAAATTGGGCTCAGGCCCAGTCCAACCCATACTATCTTGGGCTTGGATCGGACTTGAGCCCTTTGGGCCATGGGCCGGG
>BRYF01000012.1:5667500-5670000 GCA_030159135.1 Actinidia polygama
TACTTTATAATTACGAAATGCATAATATTGTTTACTGTCTTAAATGAGACTGAATTTATTATTTCAAATGGGTTATCACATATGTGTTCTAACCAATTAAAAAATAAATAATAGGTAAATATAATTGCACTATTAATATTATAATAGATTTTAACCTTTAATTGGGGCCCACAGTCTTTTTTTTGACGCCATAAATTTCTATTTTATTAAAAAAAAAATTGTTACCCAAAATTTATTACGGCACTGTCTAATTCAAAAAAAAAAACAGATAAATTAATTTCAACTTTAATTTTGGGTTACACTATTCTTTTATTTTCTTTCATTAGGTTAGATGATTTTCACACTCGATTTTTTTCGAATTGCACTTATTTTTTTTTATTAGGTGAAATTAAGTCTCATTTTCTATAGTTAAAAGCAAAAGTAATAGTAACGTAGAATAAATACAAGGGTATTTAGCTAATTTCATCCAAACATAAATAAATAATGTAATTAGAAAAAATATATTGTTAAAATTACTAATCAGAATTCTAGTTTAGATCTTATCTGTCCACGCCTGGAATGAATCTGTATCACACATAAATTTATTTGTGTATTTTTTTCTCTGCGTAATATTGCTCCTTATTTTTTTCTCTTTCTTCTTTAATTTTATTTATGCAAATATAAGATTAAAAAATTCCATATTAATACTATAGAATAACAGACTACTAGACTTGAATAAATTCAAAAGCCTATCTAATTTTGTTCACACTGCCGTCACATGTGATTAGTGATTGGTAACGTGACTAAAAACAATAGTCTCTTTTCAACCAATTTAATGTGACTATGGGAGGGTAATAGGAATGATTTATTTATTTTTTTAATAAATGCAATAAGGGTATAATTAATAACAAATCTTTCCTTATAAAACTATAATTGATGGTTTAAAAAGTTATTGGACTGACATCTTAATTCTTCTACCATAATTGAAGAAATTATTATTAGATGAGAGATTTATTTTAAAGATCTGGTTTCTCTAAAGTCCAGCAATTGTATCGAGGCCGTTTAAGTATTTTAAATTTTATTTTGGACTCATTTTAGTGATCGTAATCGTTTATATTGTAGATTTTTTTCTATAAAGATCAATACTTAAAAAAACTGCTTTGATCAGAGACAGTTTAGTATTCTTTTATAACTTTACAAATGAGTGTATGTCACTGTTTTATAACTTAACAAACGAATGCTACAATGATTATATAATATATCTTGATAAAAATTGTTATTGTTATACTACTCATTTGTATCCAATCAATGTAATTTTTACAGTATTAAAATTCTCGATAATGTCTAAAATATGAACGATTTATATCATCAAAAAAGATTAAAACGAGGCCCAAAATACTTGAATTGCACTGATGCAGATCAAAAATAGAGAGCAAAGAAGCTTGGCCATTTATTTAAACTCTTGGCTCTTGAAAAATACGACACATTAAATAAACAAATCAATTTAAGATTAAAAAGATTTTCAACACGATCATAAAATAACACGACAATAAAACTAGGAAAATGAATTTTGCACTCTTTTTTTTATCAAATGCATTTCATTTTTCGTCCTTATTATGGAATGCATTTGGTAATTCATTTTTTACTTTTTTTTATCAAATATACTCCACAATAAAAATAAAAAATAAAAAATAAAATATATTTAATAAAAAAAAGAGTGTAAAAATCATTTTCCTAAAAGTATTGGACTATGTTTCTGCTCATGAATCAGATTCATTGATTATTACAATGAGAAACAGTTAAAAGGCCCCACATTTCTCTTATTTTAATTCAATTCAATTCAATTCTTTATTCTGTATGGTTGTTGTCACTTTTGGTAGATGATTTTCCTGTTTCCAATAAGAGACGTAATTGTCACCGGATCTCAAAGATTCATCACCACATATTTATTGTTCATTATTACTACAACCATGGCCCACAGATTTTACACCTATGGTCCCACCTTAGAGCATCTATAACCCAAAAGTCTCGATATTTTGGAGATTCAAAATAAAAATATATATTTAATTTTTTTATTATTTATTGTAAATCCAACCAAAACCTTCTTTTTCATCTTTATATTTTTAAAGACTTAACTTTTCAATAATTTTTCTTCCAAAATTTAAATCATAAGTTATTAAAATCTAATAAAATAGAGTTAATATTCACGTTCATATTTTTTTAATAATATTAATTTTGTAAGAAAATATAATTTAAAAATTATTCATGTTTTTGCAAAAAATAATGAATACTTAAATAGAGACGTGCCTCCAAAATTTACAGGAGTCTTTATATTTCAAGGCTCAAAGTCGAATATCCATATATTTATTTTTAAAAATTGAGATGAAAATGAAAACTTTGAATTGGAGTTGTGAAATCGTCTAAACACATTTTTTGAATTGAAAATATTATTTTGAGTCTCCATTTTGGAGGCTTTGCTTTGGAGATGCACTCAGATAAATCGATTTTACTAATGTGTGTC
>BRYF01000012.1:5792500-5797500 GCA_030159135.1 Actinidia polygama
CGTTGAATTTCGTTATAAAGAAATAAAATGGTGCGACTTTGGATGGGTGGGCCTGCCCGTTGGGGAAGATGGAAAGTGGAAACATCTATTATTTAATATTTTCTCCGTTTAATTTTGTTTATTTGATTTTTTAAACGTCTTAAAATATTTGTTTATTTAAAAAATCACCACTAAAATATTATTAAATCTCTCTTGATATTTCTTATTTTTAGATGTTTTTCAAACGGTTGAAGGATAATTTTAAAAAATATTTAAAAATTTAAATATACTTACTATATTTGACTCTATATAAATATTTAAATAAAAAAATAAATTAAAAACTACAATGATTTTGCAAAAAAAAAATACTAATTTGGAAGAAATGAGGGAAAAAAAAAGAGGTATTTTAATTTTTTTGTGTGTGGATTTCACTAAAAAATAATTCAATGGGTAAAAAATATGTTCAGATTTAGAGATATTTTATCCATTGGATAAGAATTTATGTGGATCCCACACCTTTGAAAAAAAAGAAGTGATATTTTTTGAAGAAGAAAAATAGTCTCAGGTGAAATTTTAGTTGTTTGATTAACTTAAATAAATTTCAACCGTAGATAGTGAAAGATAGTTTTGAGATTCAAAATGAGTTGTAATTTATAGTATAGATTGCTTATTTAAAAGCAGAAGTTGAAAAGCTTCAAAATAAATATTTTAAAAATTAGCTTTTTTTATTTTTTTTTTGATTAATAGTCAAAAACAGAAATTATGTCAAACACTTTACCAAAACTTTCGAAGATAAAAAACAATAAAAACTACAACCCGAACATGCATTGTATACTCCACACGCTGGTCAGTGTCCCAGCTATCCGTCCTCCACTCAGCAATTTGCAAAAGATGACACCTGTCATGACTAAATTTGTGGGCTCTACATTTAAAGTGAAGAAATTAGTTAAGAAAATAAAGTTAGTGATTTAAAACCACCAAATACTTTCTAAAACTCGACGTAATTTTTTATTTATTCTCAGTGAGAATTCCTTGTTAACCAGTAAAAAGCATATAGACTAACTTAAAAAGACATATTTCTACCCGCTCTGAATGACTACAATACCAACCACCAAACAGAAATTGGTTCAAATACGTATACGTTCTTATATACGTATACGGTAAAAAAAGCCCTTCCTTTCCTTTTCTTTTATTTATTTATTTATTTATTTATTTTTGTATTTCACTCCAAATGTGTACGCCCATGTCTGTGAGGTATCGAAAGCAGTCAAGGCGCACGCCCAGGCCATAGATTTAGGGCCTCAAGGCGAGTATCGACTTCGCCTTTGAAAACCTTAAAAATGAAAATATCGCTTGTTATTTTAAGCACCCTTCTAATGTTTCTATTTCGGTTCAAGTTCATTAAGGCTCCTTGAGAGGGAGGGGGCTTCGTAGGGGCGGATCCAATGTGTGCCCAGAGATGGCAGCTGCCCCCCTCAAGTTTGAAATTTTTTTTTTTACCCATATTTTTAGAAATTTTGTAAAATTTTCCCCCCCTCAAAAATTGGGGTCTTGATATAATAATTAAAACTTTTGTGGGTCAAAGAAACAAGAGTATTAAATTGGGGAACTGTAGCGTAATTGGGCCACTGCTTCAACCCTGTTGCTTCTGCTTCTGCTTCAACAGCTAGGATTTCAGGTCTCTCGATCGAACATCGACGAGTTCGATTTTGTTTTTTTGCTGCAGTTTTATTGTATAAAATTTATATTAATACTGTAATAGCTAATACAGTAATACTTGATATAGAGTCACAGACCACACCACCGAGTACTTCATCAAGTATATATATGTATATACCATATACTATCTAGTATCTCCCTTTCTATTTCTCTCCATTAAAGTATATTATCTCTCTATCATCCACTTTTTATTTTTTAAAGATTGTGGCTGAGAATTTTATTTGCTATTTTTTTCATTTATTTAGGTATTTTTTAATTAGTTTGTAATTTATTAAAAATCAAAAGACTTGCCCCTCAACGCCTCGAGGCTTACACATCGCCTCATGAGGGATAAAACATCTCGCCTTGCACATTCGCCTTTGAAAACCTTGTTCATTTCCTATAGAGAATGCAGTTCTAACCCTAGTTACCAATTCGGAAACACGAAATGCAGTCTGAAAATAATAGGAAAATGGGGCAATGCTAATAGAAATGAAACTTAGCAATGATATCTTCGACTCAATATTCATTTTCCAAGCGAATGGCCAAAAATTCCTTCTAGAACTTAAAAGCTTGGTTTAGTTAATTCTATACGATGAAGCAACCATAAGGAGAAAAACATAGGTCCTAATTTTGTGCATCATGCAGTGCCATTCTGCCTCCATTCCGCAATTTAAACTCGCTACAACACACCAGAACATGAAACAGAAAATTGATTCACCTTTCATCCATTAAGCCATACACATAGAAAACTGTATACATTCCGGGTTAGCAAAACATATTATACGCTGCATTCTTAGTTAGTAAAACAAGTTTTTAGATTTTTCAACTTAAAATTAGTAAGCAACTGTGGAGTCATTTCGATCAAAGCTAAATGTGTTCTTAAAAATGAAGCACTATTCCATTGAGGCTGCAATATTTTCTTATAGAGGAATGAGCAAACAGCCACTCAGTCAAAAATAAATTTCCCCAAAGTTCCAATTCCTGTAATCCCTTTCTTGGTCGTATTTATCGCCATTATTTGTTCAGAAATACAGATCCTAAGGTTAGATGTTATTGCAATACAGACTATGAATTATTACTAAAAGTGCACATGTGGGGAAACAGGCATGCATTTACATATGAATGCATGTGTAGTAATTGCTTCATTACAAATACCTTCAAGCGCTCGCTTTGGCCAGCAAGTCGGCCACAAATAGCTACTCCATTTGCAGGATATTCTTCCAGCATTCTGGCTGAGTTACGGGCAGACTGTATTGCTTGCACTTCATAATTATATATTCTCAACACATTGGATGATTCCCCATTCTGAAACAAATAGGAAACCAATTTCATGATAAAGTTCAACAATATGAGCAAGACTACCAAGACCAACAAATAAGAATGAATCATTAAATGCATAAAAGAGATAAAAGATCAGTAGATCACTCACAGTTCTCTTCTAAGGTTCACCCCTCTCTCTAGCTTCTTGTGTCCGTCATTGATTTCGTAAGAAGTACCTATCCAGACTCTCTTTCAATGAGTCAGCTACTTGTTCAACTTTCCTGTGTCAATAGGCAAATACAATTTGCAATTGCATCAAGCAGCATATAAGACCATCGAATTGTGAAATCAGTTAGGCTAGAAAAAAGAAAGTTCCTAAGATCATAAAATCCTTGACAGCAAAGGCAAAGGTAAAAGAAGCTTCATAAGAAACCAACCAACTACAACTAGTTTATTGCCAGTGCGAGATGGCTAAAAGATGTGGCTATGTTTGGTTTCACTCCCTTAAAGTCTTGATGACTTCCTTAGAGATATTGTTTGTGTGGAAATAATGTGTGCAGTGACAGTTATCATAACCAATTATACTTTCGCTTTGAGGTACAGAAAAGCATAGTTTATGCTTTCGCTTTTTCCAGACATAAAATTCAGCAAGGTTCATTTTGGATATGGCGTCTAATCATCTCAATGTGCATTCACTAGTGGTTAGAGAAGCAAGTAAATAATGTCAAGAGTTGAGACTTTTTGAAGGCGAGGTTGAAATCAATAAACAGTTCAACAAAAGGAAAGGTGGTTCTTGTTCCCAATATAAGAACGAACGTAAGGATCAGTATAATTCTGTTAATTATGAGGACATAACAGCCAATCAAAGCCCTAACATTAAGATAATAAGGATTTAAAGATCCAACAAAAAAATGTTTCCCCAAAATGGATTTTAAGATCTGACAACAAGATTTGTGACAAACTACAATGATTATGTCAATGACGGATATGCATAAAAATTAACAACAGAATAACAAATTCCCTGAAACTGCATGAAACAGAGGAACTAAATAATTACGCAACACTAGTGAACAATGCAAGAAAAGAATGTCAATATAAACCCTATGGAAAAAATAAGAATGCAAACTCCTATTACTATCATTTTTCCATTCGTCTATTCAAATGAGGAGTTTGATAGCGAAGACCAGACTAAACAAAGAAATGAAGAAACGTAAGAGCCATGCAAAGAAAGAAGCATGCTCGTGAAGACTTTCAACACTAAATGCAGTCCCCAATCAAAACCCTAATATCAAGATAATAAAGATATAAAACAAGATCTTGCAACAAAGCTTGATGATCAAATTAAACTAGAAATATACATATAAATTTACAACAGAATTACACATTTCCTAAAAACTTAATGAGAGAAAGGAATCAAATAATTACGCAACATCAATCAAATGGCGAGGATGCTCATGAAAGCTTTCAACATTAAATACTGTCCCAAATCAAAGCCCTAACATATAAAATGATAAAACAAATTTCAAAACCTATGGTGAAACATTAAAAAGAATTCAAATTACTATCACTATCATATTTCCTTTTGCTCGATCAAATGAGGTGTTTGGTTGACGGCAAAACTAAAGAAGGAAAAAAAGTACTTTCACGAACTTTAAACAAAATCCTCCAATCAAGACTCTAATATCAAGATAATAAATATATATATAAAAAAAGATTCTTGATCAATATAAACGAGAGAGATACATAAAAGTTTACAACAGAGTTAATAAGATAATATCGCGAATTTCCTAATGCTTCATAAGACAGTAATATTTGTGAAACGCGACGAAGAACATGAATATCAAACTAATTCCAAAAAAAATGCAGACTCGAATTACCAACTAAATGACTGAACGATCGCGCGCGAGAGAGAGTAGAAACCTTTCCCAGTGACCGCGCTCGGAATTGTCGGAGAAAAACCGCAAGCGGAAGTCCATCTGGAAGCAGAGGCATCGCATCTCGGCGATGCGACCGTCGAGCTCCATGGGGTCCACGCTGCCATTGGACGGCGGAGAAGAGAA
>BRYF01000012.1:5872500-5877500 GCA_030159135.1 Actinidia polygama
CAAAATATTTGGCTTTAAAATCATGTTTTTCATACACAAGGGTGTTTGTGAATGTTAAGAGGGTTTGAAATATTTTATTAAACACTTAGAGTGCAAGGGAACTAAGCATCACATGTACTAAGTCAAGCTTGTCGACACATGCTCAAAGATATGTCCAACCCTAGTTAAGACCAGGGGCGGATGCACCAAGGTACCAGGAGGGGCTATAGCCCCCCCTGACTTTTAAAAAATTACAAAATATATTTTAAGTTTTTAATTTCTTACACTTTAGCCCCTTCTAAAATATATTAAAAAAAACTCAAAATTTTATTATTTGCTTCCTTTCTGCTACCTCCCCTGAAAATGGGAATTCTAAATCCCTCCGAAATATATGTTATTTCACATATTCATCCTAAATATATTTTGTTAATGGTGGTTGTGATCAAAAATTGCATTGATAGGGAGTTTGAAAAACCTAAAGGGAGGTAAGTATAATTTACCCTTTTGAAAAATTAGAGAGATTGATGAGAGAGAGAGAGAGAGAGAGAGAGAGAGAGCAGGGGAGTTGTAGCATGTGACCAACAGAACGGAGAAGTTAAATCACATCACTTCATTTTAGAAGAAATTCAAACCCCACAGAAGTTAAATCTCTGTTTCTTTTTTGTTGTTTGCTCTTGTTTTTCTTACATTTGTGTTTTGGCTTTTTTACAGACTGTGTGCTCAAAGTGAACATACACTGATGGTTGCAAGCAGAAAGTGAAGAAAACTCCTTCAGAGAATTGAAGCTGCTTGTGGAAATTTGTGAGTATTGCGTAATTTTTTTTTTGTGTGTGATGTGGGTAATGAATCTAATTCACTTATTTTGATTTCTAAGTACTTTTCTGGTGAGTAGCACCGTTAGATGTTCATAAGTTTCAATTCTTGCAAGCAGATTATATTAGATTTCTTGATTGATACATAAATTATAAACAAAAACTCACAGAAACTGGTGAATTTACCCGTGATTTTGAGTTTGTTGAGGCTGAATTTACTCTGATTTTGAGTTTAGAATATATTTTTGATTTTTTCATTCTCTATTCTGTGATTTGAATTCGCTATGCAGCAGTGGTAGCATAATATTCTATATTTAGATCAAAGACAAAAGTGCTGGATTTAAGATTTAGCCCCTCCTAACCAATAATCCTGGATCCGCCCCTGGTTAAGACCACAAGATTTTAGCCCCTAAACATCTACAAACAAGCATTTAAATCATTTGAGAGAAATAAACCCACCAAACCTAAGTTAAAAATGGAATTTAACTCTTGGACCAAGCCAAATAATTTAGTCAACCATTAATGGTGTAGAATTCATCATTAATGGTGAATCTACTATAAACAAGATAAACTAAGACTAAAAGATAAAAATATAAGAAAAATAAAAAAGGCAAAAATCACACAAGTAGTTAAGGGTAAAGGAAATGACTTGAAATTAACAACAAAAAGTATTTACAACCATAAATAAGCGAAATGAGAGTGAAAGATTTGAAGATTCAACACATTATATATACAAAACCATTTTTTCTCTCTTTCTCTCTCTACAAGAACTCTAGATCTAAAAATGGAGACTTAACCTAAAAAAACTTTTGAAAATATTAAAAAATTATTTAAATAGGTCCCCCAAAAGTCCTAATAAAAAGACTAAAATGCCCCCAAGAGTTGTGTAGGAAATCTAGAAAAGTTTTGCTTTTTGCCTTCACTACCGGTAGTGCTTAATCAACTACCGGTAGTTCTTCTGTGCCCGATCTACCGGTAGTGATGTATTAACTACCGGTAATGCATATTCTACTTTCGCCTCTGGAATGCCCTATATACCGGTAGTGTTGAGTCAACTACCGGTAGTGAATTGTCTGCTTTTGTCTCTGGATTGCCCTGTAGACCAATAGTGCTGAGTCAACTATTGGTAGTGAATATTTTGAACTGACCTCTGGAATGTGGACTACCGGTAGTGTTGAATCAACTACTGATACTAAATTATTTCTACTTGCCTATGGAATTCTTTCTACCGGTAGTCTTCAGACCACTACTGGTAGTAACTTGCTTGGTTTCCTAGGTTTTACTGTTAGGCCCACATTGCCACTCGGTGTCTCTCCTTGGCATTTGACTTTACATCCATTCTCAACATACATAAGCATGGCTAGAATGGCATCTTTAACGTCAATGTTCCTACACAACTCACAAAAATAACTAGCGAACGAAAATAGATTAAATCAAATACTTTAACACGTGCAAGTATACAAAAATGAGAGAAATTGTATCGATTATCATTCAATATTATGTGCTAAACATGAACCATTGCTCATCTTGGTGTATCATATTATTTTTTCTCTCATTCTCTACATTTCTATTTTACTCTCACCATTTTTATTTCATAATCGAGCAGGGAGCTTTTAGCTCGAAAGCCCTTCACTATTAGCTCACCCTCTCTCTCTCTCTCTCTCTCTCTCTTGTGCTCTCGTCTCCTCTCTCCCTCTATTTTCAGACAACATACAAGAGGTATATATAGGCTTTAAATACACATATTTTTTAGAGTCATTAACTTAGACATTAAGGTCATCATTGGGAGCCCAAAAACTCCATTGGGAGGGAGCAACTTTGGGGGGAAAAACATGAAAAATGATGATAAATCCTTGAAACTCCAAACTTTAAAGTTAAACCAATTTCCAAAGTAAATGGACCACAACAAGAAGTACCATGCGATTAGTAATTTGTCTACATCAATCTTATTATTTAGATATTTGTGTGAATAATTTTTCACCCTTATAAAATTCAAAATTTGGGTTTCCTTCTAGTTGCTACGGTCCACTTGAGAATAAAGTCATGCCACAAGTGATGTGCATTTTTTTATGTTAGTTATTGTAGTTTTGAATGAGTGTGTACCATAAAAAAATTGAGTAATATTGCATTTTGTGTTTAGATACAAATTATATTGTTCACTTATTAAATATTTTTGTGATGTAATTATTGTTATTAAAAAATTCAAAAATTTATTGAATTTATATGTGAAAAATAAATTATAAAACTAAATTTGAAATTGAAACTATCAAATTATTACAATTCATAAACTACAAATTGAAATAAGCAATAAACAATAAATAAAATCATAAAAATTAACAGTGAATCGAGACCAGCGTTCAACACAGTCTCCTTAAAACAGAATTTGCCCCGTCACTTAGTGCTTACGGCTGAATGGCGTCTGTCTCCTATAAGGCAACGATCACGCGCATAGAAAATAACACTGTTTTTGTGTGCTCGGCGAACCCGCTAGCAATATTTCTCTCACGAAGACTCTAATCCAGAATGCCAGAAACCCTTTGTTTTTCCTCATTGATGAACTCTCAAATTGGTACTTATAAGCTTTTAAGTTATAAATGAAAGGCCACGAATTTACTCCATCATTAAAGCTATTGTAACAACTTTATTAACTAGTCAAATTATTTGATTGTTGTTACCAAAACTGAAAGGTAACCTTTCAGTGAATATAAATAAATCTAAGAGTTTATTTTATAATTAAATATTAAAGGGGTTAAAAAGTAATTATCGAATTACTCAGTACACCTCATCGCACCCACGTGCCACGTGCCACGTGCGCATGAAAGCTAGGATTCAATATGCACTTGTCCATAACTCCCTCTTAGTGCTCCAAGAACTCATTCTGTTAGTGTTAACTTGACATATATAAACACGTTAAAATATTCTTATTCAAACGATGTGGGACTTTAATATTTTTTTTATATCAATTGTAGCACTTTGTTAAATAATTTCTCATTCATCTCTTATCCGTTTTGAGTAAGTGAATACACAACGGTTATCTACTCGTAGAGAAGAACCCATTTTTCACATAGTTCAACCATTTTGATAACCGAGATCCACTCAAAAATATTGGGTCCAAAATAGCTCAAACTTAACTTTTCCAATAATTTGATATGTTTGTTTTTGGCTTAACCTCAAGGGATTGGCACAAATGTTAGTCATTTGATTACCAAATGCTTTATGAAGCCAACCTAGCCTTCAACTCTCACCTGCGTGTTATTAATTATTGTGTTGGGTTAGGTTGTACGAGACAAATTCAAATTAGCACCCTACTTGTGGACAGTGAGATTGATTTTCTAAATTAGTCGGTCCAGTGGACCTTATACCCATTTAACAAAATGTATTTCTTTGGCTTTTTTATTTTTTGTATTAGTTAGGAATCATTATAGCTAATTACGTATGTGTGTAAAAATGCTACGAATTATTACTATTAGTTATTAATTATGTGTATAATAATATTAATAATTATTATGATTAATTATAAAGAATTAAGTTAGGGATATTCTATGAATTACCAAACGAATTAGGTCATACTCACATTATGTGTTTCATATACAAGTAATAGTGTGAGATCAATATCTTATATGAGTATGGAGTAATTCATTCGCTAATTTATTGAGTGTTCCTATAACCATTGAATTACAAAACTATGTAATGTTAGTTATGAATTATTATGTCTATTTTTTTTTATATAAAAAAGCTATTAATAGCATATAACAAGGTTTTTCTAATAGTTATTCTCCTTTATAAGCTTAAGAAAAATGATATCAGCACAAATACTTGTAACCCAAGTGGATTGTATGGTTCCCTTACGCTATTAACTATGTGTGGGGCACATACATCCCACGTGGAAAAAATTATACACTTATGCGATAAATGTTAGTGTTAGTATTGTAAGTATGAGCTGCATCTAAGGTGGTCCCACCTCACCTACTCAACAACCCCATGTCTTAATTTTGGTCACTTGGCACTAATCAAAGTCTAAATTAGGTTAAAATAGCTAGATTATAAATAAAAAATGAAATCTATCCAACCATAGTGGAAAGTTGTGCCTCTAGGGATCTCCACCAATCCCCCCACCAACTTTCATGCTTACTTTTCACCAAAAATGAACCTTTTATTCTTATTTGAGTTAAGGTGGTTTTCAACTTTTCATATCAAAGGTTTCCAAAT
>BRYF01000012.1:5932500-5942500 GCA_030159135.1 Actinidia polygama
GACCACCATTTTGGCCCTACCCATTTTTTTTCTAATTTCTTTTGCCTATTTTGCTCCTACCAAATATTGTTTTTACGATTTTGCCCATTTTTTTGCCGATAAAGCCCCTACCCATTTTTTCCTATTTTTTTGTGCCCATTTTGCCCCTTGCTGATCGTTGGACGGTTTTAACCCTCTTAGTTGGTCGAATTACTCGCCCGTATATAGCACGAGCATACTCCCACTAGTATATATATATATATATTCAACTTGGCAAATGATTTAAAAACAGACTTTGCATGCAGTCTGTGCATAATGATTTCTTAAAACTTTTTAATCATAATGGTTGGTGTGTCTTGTTCAAAATAAAAAAAGTACAAAAGGCCACATCAATTAGTGTGAAAATTTTGCACAAAACATCCACACTTTGGTTGGTTTGATCTATTTAAAAAGCTAGTTCTATCTCAATTTTTTTTTGTCTTAGTGACTTTTTTTTATAAATTGATACAAGCTTTTTACTTTTTAGGTGCTCCTAGTCTAAACGCACTTAAAAATTGACAAGAGACCGATAAAAGGCTAATTTTTGCTAAAAAACGATTCATTGTTTGCCTTAAGTTAACTTTTTTTTTTTTTCAAATTCGCACACAAACATAAAATCATCAACACTTAATAATGAGAAATAGAAAATAATATTAATTAATGGTTATAAATTAGACAACAAATAATAGTCAATGAATTTCATACAGATCAAAATCACCACACACTCTAGAGTAGTTGACACAAGTAGTAGTCACCTTGACAAATTAAGAGTCTTATGAAGTCTTTGGTTTGGGGTTCGACTCTTACCCGCGTTTATACAAGATTTTGTACTGACTTTAATTGGATCTTTCTCCTGTAGATAGTGGGATTGATCCACTGGATTAGTTAGTCAAGACCGGATACAGGATAGGATGATGACTTAATTATGTGTCTCCGCTTGTAGAACGGTAGAATTGATCTTCTAAATTAGTCGATCCAAAATTACTATACGAGATAAGATGGTGACTTGAGGCAACGAGTTATGTGGATATGAATACTAGGAGATGGTAGGGTCTGGATTCTTTTTGTTAATTGGGCACTTTAATTTCTTTGATTTGGCGGTTTCAATATTAGCCGAATTAGTTAGCTGTCACCAGCAAGGGGAAGAACCCCCAGTGTCTTCAAGCTGGTGTTATGTCATTTTCTCATGGAAGTGGAACATATCAACCGACACTTTAAATTGCCAACTTTGCAAGTGGATAATGTTCTTTCACAGTTTTGAGAATTAGTTTCGCATATGTTGAATAATTTGAGAAATTACATGGGTAAATTAAACTTTGCATCGTTTCACTTTCACCAACTCACTTTGTACACATTTTGCTTTTAATTATATAAGTTAAACCCATACGCTTTAGATTTATAGTCGATGCAGTCTTTCTGTCCATCTATTGTTTACTAAAGTGACGAAAAGAGGAAATCATTTGGCCCTTAATTGAATGAATGATGGACGAAAGTGCCACATTGATATTAATCTAAGTGTAAGGAGTTGATTCACACAATTGAAATTGAAGAGTGCCAAAAAAGAATTAGGTAAAAGTGCAGGGCAGAGATGTAAAGTGTAATTTTTCTTGAAAAATATTTATCATTTTCATGTCTTATTTGTTTTTTAACGGAAATAACTTTCTAAAATTTTTAAAATACCTTTGTATGTCAATGCGGTCGATTGTGGGAAATGAAGAAGAAGAGGGATAGTAACAATGGTGGAAGTGAGATGGCCCCAACAACATGGGGTGAGGCTTGGGCTTCAATTGAGAAAGAGAGAGGGAGAGAACGCTATGCCTTGCCATGGTAAGGGAGACGGGTCGAGAGGCCATTGAAATTTTGTGTTCGACTTGGTAAAACAATGTCGTTTTTGACTAGAGTTGAGTGTCTATAAATGATCAAGTCGATATAAAAGACGTAGTTTTTGATCGAGGATGGGATATGTTGGGAAATTAGACGCTGCTAAATTCCACCAATGATTTTTCCAGGACCTTGAGATTCAGTGGCTCAAGAGAATAAATAAAATGCAATTCAAATGGACAGAATGAATGTAGAGAAATTGACACAAGACGAGGATATACGTGGTTCACCAATTTGGCTACGTCCACGGCTCACACCCACTTTCACTAAATAAATATTGTGTTTACAAATTGTGTATCACACAAACACACACTGTGTATCACCCACACTCAAAAAATACTCACTCCGTATTTTTTGGCTCACAAACACAACACTATTTTCTCTCCCTACAATTGCTCTCAAATTGCACACTTGCAATTTTTCTCTTACTCTCTAGGTGATTCTTCTTCACATATCCTTCCTTTGCCATTTGATGGCTTTTTATAGCAAATGGAGGGCACAAATAAAATTCATAAAGATAGGTGAGTGGTGGGGTTTTGTCTCCATTATTCACAAAACATGGATTGCATGTTCCATGGCTTTATCTCCACAAAACATGAGTTGCATGTTTCATGGCTTTATCTTCATCATCCACAAAACATGAGTTGCATGTTTCATGGCTTTATTCTCCATTATCCACAAAACATGAGTTGCATGTTTCATGGTTTTATTCTCCATTATCCACAAAAGTCTCCATTCTTTAACAATCTCCCACTTGGAGACTTTTGAACTGCAACTCATCCATCGCATCTATCAGTGAGCTGGGTGTGAGACTCTCTTGTCTTCTATCCTTGAAGACCTACTGAAGCTGAGCACAACTTCAGTTTCTCTGTAGTAACTATCTTGGTTAACATGTCAGCTGGATTCTTACTGCCCTGGATCTTCTCAAGTATTAACACCCCATCTTCTAATAAAGATCTGACGAAGTGATAACGAAGTCCTATATGCTTGGTCCTTGAATGAAATGCTGAATTTTTTGCCAGATGTATAGCACTCTGACTGTCACTGTGCAAAATATTCTTCATTTGTTTTAGACCCAATTCTGCTAACAATCCCTGTAACCAGATCATCTCCTTGCTGGCCTCGGTCACTGCTACGTATTCTGCCTCTGTAGTAGATAAGGCAACGATCTTTTGCAATTGTGATGCCCAACTAACTGCTGTAGTACCCACCGTGAAGATGTAACCGGTAGTACTCCTCCTATTGTCTACCTCACCAGCAAAGTCCGAGTCTACAAAGCCTTGTAGTCTCAATTCTCCTTTTCTGAAACATAAGCATTTTTCAGTGGTGCCTCGTAGATACCTTAGTATCCACTTGACTGCTTCCCAGTGTTGCTTTCCAGGATTAGTCATGAATCTGCTCACAGCTCCCACTGCATGAGCAATATCTGGTCTTGTGCAAACCATGGCGTACATGAGACTTCCAATGGCTGAGGCATATGGAACCTTAGCCATAAAGTTCCTTTCTTCCTCCGTCTTGGGTGTCTGTTCCTTGGATAGTCGAAAGTGACTAACCAAAGGTGTACTAACTGCCTTAGCATCACTCATGCTGAACCTTTTCAGAACACGCCCAATGTACTCCACCTGAGATAACTGCAAAGTACCATTTGGCTTGTCTCTGTTGATTCTCATCCCAAGAATCTGCTTTGCTGCGCCCAAGTCCTTCATGTCGAACTCACTCGACAGTTGCTTCTTCAATTTTCTGATTTCGCCCATGTCGGATCCTGCTACTAACATGTCATCGACATAAAGTAGCAAAATAATGTAGCTGGACTCAAATCTTTTGAAGTAGCAGCAATGGTCAGCATTGCATCTGAAATAGTTGTTTGTCTGCATAAACCTGTCAAACTTTTTATACCACTGCCTTGGAGCCTGTTTCAATTCATACAAGCTCTTCTTCAATTTACACACGAGCTTCTCATTTCCATTTTCTGAGAAACCCTCCGGCTGCTGCATGTATATCTCTTCCTCAAGATCACCATGGAGGAAAGCAGTTTTTACATCTAACTGCTCAAGGTACAAGTCTTCTGCTGCAACAATACTTAAAACTGACCGAATGGTAGTCAGTTTCACAACCGGTGAAAATATGTCGGTGTAGTCGATTCCTTCTTTCTGCTGGAAGCCTTTGGCTACAAGTCTTGCCTTGTACCTCTTGGAACCGTCATGTTCCTCCTTGACTCGATACACCCATTTGTTGTGTAAGGCTTTCTTTCCCACGGGTAACTCAGCTAGCTCCCATGTCTTGTTAGAGATAAGGGACTTCATCTCTTCTTTCATTGCAAACTCCCACTTGCTAGCATCCTCCACCTGACATGCTTCATCGTAGCATTCAGGTTCTCCAGCATCAGTGAGTAGTAAATAATTCATGTACTTTCTGTTTGGTACAAGAGGCCGTGAAGATCTCCTTAGTATAGGAGATGGAGATGGAGACTGTGGTGGATCAGTCTGTTGTGTACTACTCTGGGGTGTCTGTTCCTCTAACTGAGGACTCTCATTTGCTTGTTGCACTTTAATTTTATCTGGGATATCATCTGGATCAACGTACATAGGATCACCCAGTGTTACACCACTAGACTGTAGTGCATCTCTGTCTTTGTACATCACCCTCTCATTGAATATCACGTCTCGACTTCTGATCACCTTCTTGGTCTGGTCATTCCAGAATTTATACCCAAATTCATCTCCACCATATCCGATGAAGGTGCATTTTAGTGACTTAGGGTCAAGCTTTCCCCTAGCCTGATCACTAATATGCACATATGATACACAACCAAAAACTTTCAAGTGTGAAAGTTTTACCTCTTTTTCGCTCCAAACCTCCTCTGGTATTCTGTGCTCTAGCGGAACTGATGGTCCTCGGTTGATCAAGTAGGCTGCTGTATTGACTGCCTCTGCCCAGAACTGCTTGGGCAATCCTGCATGTATCCGCATGCTTCTGGCTCTCTCAGTCAATGTTCGGTTCATTCGTTCTGCTACGCCATTCTGTTGCGGTGTCCCTTGCACAGTCCTCTCTAGTCTGATGCCATTTTCATAACAGAACTTCTTGAACCCGGTGTCATCATATTCACCACCATTGTCGGATCTCAACTTCTTGATTTTTAGGCCTGTCTCATTTTCCACCATGACTTTCCACTTCTTGAATACTTCGAACACTTCTGATTTGTATCTCAAGAAATAAACCCACACCTTCCTGGAATGGTCGTCAATGAAAGTCACAAAGTATGACTTCCCGCCAATGGATGAGACAGTAGCTGGGCCCCAAACATCCGTGTGAACTAGCTCAAGCTTTTCTTGCTTAGGCGGTCTGCCACTCTTTATGAAGCTAACTCTCTTCTGCTTCCCAAAGATACAGCTTTCACATAAGTCAGTGTCAACTGACTGTAGGTCTGGTAGTTTCCCCTTGGAGTGCATGATCTTGAGCCCCTTGTCACTCATGTGACCAAGTCTCTGGTGCCATAGGTTTGGATCGTCCTTGCTGTCTGCAACTGCAATTGACCCACAAGTGTTTGCTGTCATATAGAGTGTACCACTCTTCTGGCCACGAGCAACTGTCATTGCACCTCTGGAAACTTTCCAAGAATTGCCATTGAAGGTTGTGACATAACCTTCGGTTGCTAACTGACCTACTGAGATCAGATTTTTCCTTAAGTCAGGAATGTGTCTCACATCCCTTAGCTTCCACACAGATCCGTTCAGCTTGATCTGTACATCGCCCTTGCCAACCACGTCACAAGGCTGATCATCACCAAGGTATACCTTGCCAAGGTTGCCTGGAGAATAACTCATTAAGAGTTCTTTGTTGGAGGTAGCATGGAAGGAGGCTCCGGAGTCTAACACCCATGACTCCGACTTGTTCTCCAAAGAGCATATCAGTGCATCGTCTGTCTCTTCTGCTACGATGTTTGCTTCCGTCTTTCCTTCTTTTTCTTTCTTCGGGGATCTACACTGATTTTTGTAGTGCCCGGTCTTGCCACAGTTCCAACATTCGATCACCTTCTGGTTCTGATTTGAATTGTTGAAATTTTTGGGATTTCGAGATTACGACCTTCCATTTCTGGATTTGAACCTGTTGCGCCCTCCGCTCCTGTTTGAATCTCTGCCTCTGCTTTCTACGTTTAAAGCTGACGTCGAGGTGGAAGCACCATTTGACCGATTTCGAATTTCTTCAGTCATAATTGTGCTAACTACATCATCAAACTTCAGTTTTGTCTTTCCTGCAGATCCGCTGATTGCAGTAACTGTGCCTTTCCAACTCTCAGACAACTGTCCGAGAATTAAACAGGCACGTATCTCATCAGTGAAAGACATGTCCACCGCCTCTAACTGGTCCGTCACTTCTTTGAACACGCTGAGATGTTCTCTGAATTGTGCTCCTTCTGACATCGTCATAGTAAATAACTTCTTTATTAGATGAATTTTATTTGCTGCAGAAGGCTGTTCGTACATACTGGAGAGGGCCGCCATGAGAGACGCAGTTGTCTTCTCATTTTTAATGTTGTAGGCTACTGACTTTGACAGTGATAGCCTTATGGTTCCGAGAGCTTTCCGGTCCAGCAGCTCCCAATCTGAATCTTTCATTTCCATTGGTTTGTCACCCAAAGGTAAATAAAGATCTTTCTGGTACAAGCTGTCTTCTATTTGCATTTTCCAGAATCCAAAATTTGTGCCGTCAAACTGAGAAATTTTGGACTCTTTCTCTGACGCCATTGCTCCCACTCGAACAAAAAAGGATGATTACAAAAAATTACTTTGCGTAGTAATTTTTAGTAAATGCCTACTGTGCTTTCGGTTCGCCAACCAAAGGCTCTGATACCAATTGTTGGGAAATTAGACGCTGCTAAATTCCACCAATGATTTTTCCAGGACCTTGAGATTCAGTGGCTCAAGAGAATAAATAAAATGCAATTCAAATGGACAGAATGAATGTAGAGAAATTGACACAAGACGAGGATATACGTGGTTCACCAATTTGGCTACGTCCACGGCTCACACCCACTTTCACTAAATAAATATTGTGTTTACAAATTGTGTATCACACAAACACACACTGTGTATCACCCACACTCAAAAAATACTCACTCCGTATTTTTTGGCTCACAAACACAACACTATTTTCTCTCCCTACAATTGCTCTCAAATTGCACACTTGCAATTTTTCTCTTACTCTCTAGGTGATTCTTCTTCACATATCCTTCCTTTGCCATTTGATGGCTTTTTATAGCAAATGGAGGGCACAAATAAAATTCATAAAGATAGGTGAGTGGTGGGGTTTTGTCTCCATTATTCACAAAACATGGATTGCATGTTCCATGGCTTTATCTCCACAAAACATGAGTTGCATGTTTCATGGCTTTATCTTTATCATCCACAAAACATGAGTTGCATGTTTCATGGCTTTATTCTCCATTATCCACAAAACATGAGTTGCATGTTTCATGGCTTTATTCTCCATTATCCACAAAAGTCTCCATTCTTTAACAGGATACTGAAAGGTGATAAAAATTTCGTCGTTTTGATCACATCACACTTTTGTCGTAACCAAACCCAATTAATGTTGCACCTTCCAAACCAACTTAATTTAAGTTCTGGATGAGCTTGTAGGTTACAATGTATATTTCAATTGATGGAGCCAAGTTTGTGAACACAATAGACTGCTATAGTTATTTTTTTATTCTCTCCTCTGTGTGTCGGAAAGAGAATCAGCAACCACTTTCTTGCACATATATAATCCAAGGGTTTGCAAATAACAAGGATAACCTGAAACGGAGACAACAACTGGACCACGAATTATAAAATCGTCAGTATAAACTATTTCTTTCATCTTAATTTATTTGTTCATTTTTTCTCTTTTAAAAATGTCAAATTAAACTATTGACATTGTAGGCTTAAAAATTTAATCATTTTTTTTGTAGATTGAACGGTCCAATAAGCTTTAATCAAATGCAAAATCTATAGTATATACCGTTGTACTGTTTCTTCTACTAGTTCCTTTTCTATTTTTTCTTCATGGAGCAGATAATGTTACGATTGAACGTGTTACTTCCACGGTCACTTAGTATTTATTATGTCGAAATGACTCATTTGTCCTCAAACAATACATAATATCCCTTTTGTGTTTTAATGACCTCTCTCCCTGTACAAAACCCAGAACTTTTCTCTCACCCAGGTCCGTCCTTGAATTTTCGGGTGCCCCAGACCAACTTTTAAAACATGGCCTTTTATATTTCAATAACTAAAATTCAAACATGTAAAAACCAACTTAAAATATTAGAAGTATTAAGAAAAATAGATCTACAAAAGTATTTATCACTAAAATTGCCAAAAAAAAATATCATTTGAACACTCATCTTCTATCATTTTTAGAGGCAAAAGTGTTAATTAAGATTGTATAATCTATGTCGTCTACCAAAGTTTTTTCAATCGACAACTTGGCCAAACCGTTCATGACATGGTTGATCGAAAGTAAGACTTAATCAACTTCAACTTTAAAAAGCTTCTTTCTTTAGGAGCAACCATAACCGGAATGGTCAAAAGTATTCTATAAACAATCCAAGAATTTGGAAAACACTCTTCCTTGGTTTTCAAATAATTGAGGACTTCAATTTGCTTCTTCAGTTCTTCCGGTAAAACTTCTCTCAAGACTTCCAACTCCATAAATTATTTGCAGCCCAATTCTCTCAAGTGTAGTTTTGGGCTCATTCCTATTATTTGAAGCCTAATTACAAAATTTGTCCAGAAGTGGAGTTTTTTTCAGTTTGGGTCTTTTGGGGGAGTCATCATATACTACCCGACCAAACCTAAGAGGGTCCTAAAATTTAAATATTTTTGGCGACCCTGCTCTCTCCTCAACCCTTTTTCTCAATGTACAAACTCAAATCCCTTTGTTCTTAGACTCAACCAACAACCATTAGCATCGGCCATCCAAAACAACCTCCGGCCAAAACCATCCTGAAAAATTGTTGGAGTGGAAACTACTACCAACCTGAAAACATGGATTGTCCGTGGCTCTCAATCATGTTGGGCCGGTCTATACTCATTTGGTCTACATAGAGTATTCACGTGACAGTAGGACTCTTGAGTTAGTCTTCTAGTTATGAGACTGATATGCTAATATTGAGAGGTTGAGGGAGAGAAAGAGAGAGTGAGTGAGTGGTGAGAATTAGAGTAAAGAGAGTGTGGAGAGCCTCCTCCTCCTTGTGCATTACTTTTTTCCCTTATGTGGATGTAGACATATCTCCGAAACCACACATATTGAGGTATACTTTTACTTTACGCATTTTTTACTTCGTTTCTAGCCTAACAAAGTGGTTTCAGTGCTGAGTTTTGTGGAGTTCATGATCTAGGTCAGAAAACAAAGTTGTTCAGATTTGAAGTTTGAGTGTACCACGACGTAGATCAGAACGAGACGAGACCAACGGTGCTAACCACCGGCATAGACGACACCACACTCGAAGCCTAAAGCTAGCATATCCTGAGCACGCACCTCATGCATCTACACGTGCTGCCATAACTATAGGTGTGTCAGTCCCCGTCGCCGCACATGCCACCCACACCAGAGGTTGAAGACATGTGGATTCACGCGCAGTCACGCTTTTAAATGACCACGGCATCTGACGTTGGTCCTAGCCAATAGATCCCGCCAAGCCGAGCCGAAGCCCAAATGCCACATCAGCTGCCAGGTCATCTTCCACATTAGTTGTTACATCGTTGCCACATCAGCATGTTAAGAAGAAATTGCACTTTTGTCTCTAGGATATTTTGTGCAATTACGTTCAAGTCCCTAAAGTTCTGAAAAATGCAATTTGGGATAAAAACAAGGTGATTTTGACATAACCGCGCACTCAATTTTGCGAGATTCTTCTCTGAAGACTCTGAAAAAGAGTAGTTAATCCCAAATTCAGAATATGGATGCGGAAGACTCATCTCTAGGCACCACGATCAAGTTGACGGATTCAAATTATGCTATTTGGAAGCCACGAATGGAAAATCTATTGTATTGCAAGGACTTGTACAATTCCTTGAAGAACGAAGGGAAGAAGCCAAATGCAGTGAAAGATGTCAAC
>BRYF01000012.1:5945000-5950000 GCA_030159135.1 Actinidia polygama
GATTTTTCGGAGGTGTTCTGAAGTTAGTGGTTCTAGCCATTTTATCCTGAGAGAAAGACGTTGACAACAACCTATAACACCCTCGATAGGCGATAGCCATTTTATACTAAGAAGAAGACGTCGACAACAACCTACAACACCCTCGGTAGGCGATAGCCATTTTATACTGAGAGGAAAACGTCGACAATAATCTACAACACCCTCGATAAGCGACGAATCTTTTTTAAGGAGACTGCAATCGCAGGACTCGGCCTAAATCTGTTTGTATCTCTTTGAACTTAGTTTCTGCAATTTATTTCATATAAATTCAATTACTTATAAATTATTGTGATCAATGAAATTATTCTTTAGAATTCTGTGTTTGCCGAATAATTTTTTCCAACAATCTTATGAAAAATTCTGATCTCGGGATCGGCAATTAAGTTCCAAAAAATAATTTCTGAGTGGAATGATATCGGGATCGGCACTTAAGTCAATTCAGACTTTCCATGGAACTGGGTTGGGGATGGGTATATGTAAATATATGTATACACATGTAAACTCTATATGTATATGCCGAGGGATGGGGCGATCGTAACCCTAAATTTAAAAAAAAAAAAAAAAAAACTCTTTGTTTTATAGTATTGGCAACTGAAATTTCAAATTACATCAGTTCGCTTGTACTTTATATGTTCGCCTCCCAAGGTTAAATTTTTTTGTTATATATGTATATAAGTTTTTGTTTCTGATATTGTTTTTTCTTTCCTTTAATTTGTTTTGTTTTGTTTTTTCCCTATTCTTTTTGTACCTGGGTGTTTGTTAAAATTATATGTAATTGTTCTACAAACTGTGGATATTTTTGAAATCTATGGAATTCTACTTGTAGATATCAAATTCACGTATCCAACCGGAGCCTAGTGTCCTTGAGCAATCAATCTTTTCGGATCTGTTTTTTCAAATCTGTTGTGGGATTAGTGGTTCTAGTTACAGATCATCGTGCTGTCTTGTTTGATGAGTTCCAACTTAAGATCAATTCCACGTTTAAGTATTTCATCCTCAATTTCTCTTGGGCTACCCTTTTTTTTAGAGTTGGGTAACTTAGACTGAGGGACTACATGTACCTGAATTATTTGTTGTAAAACCTGGACACAGTTGTTAGCCAAAAAATAAATGCATACATGAGAAAATGATAGTAATTCCCTGAGTTTTTTTTTATTGTTCCATCTCTTCGCCAATCTACTGAAAATACAAGGAATCAGGCACCCAGACATCTAAATATTTGAAGTTTGTACCAACTTCGCAAGAGAATGTTTCAAAACCCATTACTGCTTGCATGAAATAGTTTCATGAATTTGTACCAAATTATCACATAGATAAGACGAAATAGTTTCAAAATACCCTTGAAATTCTTATGAATAACAAATTCCAGAAACAAAACAAAACAAAACCCATTATTGTTTGCATTCCTCATGGATAACAAATCCTAGACAAAACAAAACCCATTACTGCTTTGTTTATTTTTTTTGTCGATTCAATATGGCTCGAACAATAAAGATCTGTTTTAATTGGATTCGACATTACCGACGGACATGCGCCCATCAATACAAAATTCATAGAAACAAAAACATAATTTTTAATTCTAAGATGTATTGATTCAATAAACCAGCGCTCTGATACCAATTGTTATTCAAAAATGAACTATTATGCGGAAATTAAAATCGAATAGGATCTTGATTTCAATACATCTCAAAATAATTATTCTACAATAATTAATGTAGTAGATCATACATTTATTAGCCATCTGATCAATTGAATGAACCCCTTAATTGAATGCTTTAATTTCTTGGCTCTCCAGAGAAGAGAAGAGGGACTAGAGGTATACTCCTAAAAGGATTCCTATCCATCAACGGTTATCCTTTTATTATAAAGGAGTTTTCCTTTTAAAATATAATTAGCTTGAACCCTATCTTTTAATTGGCCTTATTAATATGGAGTCCCAATATAACAAACATGCTAAAAAGGTGGAGACTAGTGGGCCACTACAATACGTGAAATAACATGACTTTCCAGTTTATGAAAACTAATGCGTATTTTCTATTGATGATTTATGCAGCTAAGACTTGGGGTGGCCCAAAGCTTTAGGATGTTATTAAGGTCAAGATACAATGGCATACCGCACAATGCTCACATGGAAAACTGAAAAGGTGGCTGGTTTATTTTCTAGTGAAGTTAGTCCAATCGTTTGGTTTCAACAATCATGCACTTCTCTTGATGAAGTACTTAGTATATTTGATTTAAACAAAGGCACATAACTAGATTGTTGGATTAACGCATTCCATTATTTTTGCCTGCATGCCCATACATTCCTCCTCATGAAATATATTTGAATTAGGGGGTGGAGTTCTTCACATGAAGTTGGAATACGTGGGCGGAAAAAGACAGAAGATTTGAAATCAGGGATGAGTCTAACAGGAATTTGGGTTCTCTCTCATTCCGTAGAAATCCACCTATCATAGGATTGAGGATCTCATGTAGGAGTGTGTTAGGTGGGTTGAAGTGGAAAATTTTCAACCCACCCACCCTTGATGGGTTAGCATTACTCATACCCACAATCGATCGACCAACCTTCAAAACTGGCAGGTTGATTGACTTTTTTTGCTAGACAGAAGGTTGAAAAGCAAATTCTAATTATTGACTAATTATAAAATAAGAGCATAAAGTACTCCTCTAGAAACTCTATTAGAGACCCAACAAGTGCAAATATGACGAAGAAAATGAATTTAAAAATAGATAACATTGTAAATTTGGGGAGAATAAATTATTTGTGAAAGAGTGCAAGAGAGTATGTATTTCTGACATGTGTATAGGCAGATTGGTTCGGGTTAGTGGTACATTAACAAAATTTAACCCTCGGTTCACTTGATTCGTGAAAAATAATATTATCACTCACCCAACCCAATTTGCTCACCCTCTCAAATTGCGGGTTGTGGCCGGTAAGTGGGGGGCGGGGCGGGGTTGGCAGTTTTTTTGCACGCATCATACCATTCTTTTTGCATATAGAGGTCAAATGTTTTTTTATTATTTTTTCTCTTAGATTTTTGGGTAACCAATGAGAGGGGACATAGTTTGTTTGGTAATATTTTTCCATTTTTGTATCAGTTTACTTGTTTGATATAGTCCCTTTCTTCGAAGCTTCTACTCTGCAACTCCTCACCTTTCCGGCCCCTTCACACTCGCATCCATGCTCAGCCCGGCACATCCACCCTGGCGTTTGACCTCCACTGCTCATGTAAGTCTCTCTCTCCACTAAACACTAACGGGGATTATGTTTTTGCAGTGCAGCCATCACCATACTCAAACTACCACCATCCATTGGATTGTGGTATGTTTTCTTGGATAAATTACACTTTGCCCCTTCACTTCTAATTGGGATGGTCTAACCTTCAAACTTCAAATCAACCAATAATGTACCGCCTCCTTCCATCTTCCTTAACAAGGAGTGGTGGAAAAGGACCACGTGTCACCTTTTTTCTGGTAAACTGCACTTTTCAATTTGCATTTTGAGCCCAATGTCACTTTACACCCTTTGCTTTATGTTGGACAGTCCAACCCTTACACTTTAGGTCAACTAAAATTATCTCTTCCCCTACTCCATGTTTTTTTGAATTTTGAAATGTGAATGGAAAATACTCTCGTGATGATCAGTTGGCCTTTATTTCAAGGGAAACAAAATAAATGAAAGATTATCTTCTACCAAATTGTGTCTTAAACTCCCCTTACACGTTGGTAGTTCCTATGTATACCAACAATGGTGTATGTATGTGTGCCAAAAAAAAAAAAAAAGCTTCAAGTTCTGAATGTGAAAACGAGAGGGGGAATGGATAGGCGACTCTGCTACTGTGGATGTCAAACTCGTGAGGATTTCATGAACTAGTTCTCATCTCATAAAATTTCTCCCAAGGGACTGAGTTTGAAAATTAGAGAGAGGGATGGATGAGAAACACTAGTTTGAGATCCACAATAGTAGAGCTCCCATTCATTTCTCTCTCTCACCTTTCCAAATTCAGTGCTTGAAGCTATGTTTTGCATATGTAAGCCTTTATAGTCTTTTCATCTTTCCTTTTCTTTTGGTTTAAGAAGAAGTCACTGGATCTACGCGCATGCATGGTAGGTTTCAATATACATGGTTTTCTTAATAATCTGCTTGATATAATTTTTTGATGCTTATTTGGCTTGAAACTTGGGGTCTTGTTGGATTAAGATGTAATAAGTTGTTAACAATTGCATTAAGCTTCTTGCAGAATCACGTCGTTGAGTGCACTTAGCTTAGTAGCAAAACGCACACTGCTGATGTGCTTCCTGCTCGCGAGAAAAGAAAGAAAGCGACAAGGTTTAGTTCTGATTTGACTGTTTGCAGCATTGGAGCTGATTTGTTTAACATATGCCTTTCTTCCTTATTTGGTTGGGATTAAACAAGTTTTTGGATCTTGTTGGATCATAACTGAACACCTTCTCCTTGTGCTCCTCTGAATCTAACATTAGGTAGACCTCATGCAATTCAAACTTATATTCAACAACTATCCATGGATTCATGTGAGTTCATTGACTATGGGGTATCATATATTTCCTTGTGGAGTATTACCCATCCAAAAACTATCACATGTACAACTGTTGTACATTGGCCTATGTGCTCCATTAACGTAGTTACTTGTTTGAATACGATTCATTTACAATATATTCCAACTTGTTTGAGATACGGTAGGTACTATATTAAGCAAATATTTTCACGTGTACTATTTAATTGTTCCATTAGTTGTGTGCGCACTTATGGTCATTTTGTCTTTTTAAATTCTGTGAATCTTTTTCTTAGTTTGAAAGATTTTAGGTACTCGCGAAAAGAAAGTCATTGAGATAATACTTCATTAACTCCCAAGTGTCACAAGTCATGGTTTCGGTTCAAGACTTTCCAAATATCTTTTATATTCAGAAGCTTTAGTGCGAGGACTATTGCTTTCTAATTG
>BRYF01000012.1:6025000-6027500 GCA_030159135.1 Actinidia polygama
TCTGCAGCAAATGGATGGGATTGACAGCTGTTGCGCATTAATTGGGGATTATCAATACTATCAGGCTTATCTGCTGTCTATTTTTAGGAATGAGTATTGCTATGGGTACCCAATATTGCACTCTAAATGCACACTTGGGTGAGGTCATGCATTTGGATTGGCTGGATGTGGGGTCCATCCAGTCATGTCAGCCAATCCAAATGCACCACCTCACCCAGATGTGCATTTGGGGTGCAACATTGGGGTACCCATATCATTTTCCTTTAGGAATTCGGATTGTGTAGAATATTACAAAACGATGTCGATTTGTATATTTTAGAATCAAAACGTCTTTTAGAATCAAAACAACATTTTAATTCTGACAATAAAACGATATCGTTTTATAGTTAATTAAAATAACAATAAAACGACATCAATGTAATTAAAGTATTTTAATTTTTTTTGGCATATTTTGATGTTTTAAATTATTTATATTAAAAATTTTATTAAAAATTTTAATAGTATAAAAAATTATATTAATCGAATTTAGATCACTATCAATTTATATTAAAATAAATTTTTTAAGTTATAAAATAATACTGAATAAATATTAAATTATATCGAATTAACGTAATTTTTTATTATATTAATTTTTATAATAAAACCTACTATTTGAATAATTTAAATTATAAAAAACATAATTTAAAATACTTAAACTCAGTACAATTTATTTTTGGAACTCTGCAAAAGTCACGTGGCTATCGATGATTAATGAGCTGAGTCTTATATTAGTATTTTTTTTTACGTGGGCGGCTTTGCATTCTCTTGCACATATACAAGATTTTTTATTCTTGAAATTTCGGGTTGCCACCTCAACGGATTAAATTTCTTTTATTGGAGGATCGAGGCCTTTCAAAATATCAAATTTGAATTTGAGAGACGTTGCAGGAAAGCTGGAACGCAAGGCTTTATTTGGTTTTATTTTTAAAATATTTTTTTAATTATTTTAGTTTTAAAAAAAAATTCGTTTTAGTAAATCTTTTTAATTGTTTGATCAAAATTTTATAGTTTTTCGATTACTGTTGACGAGATGAGTCAAAAAATATTTAAAAAATAATCTAATTTGAAAAAAATATACTAAATAAGAAGAAATTCGAAAATTAAAGCAATTTTTCTTGTGTTCTTTTTAGTCTAGCATCCCCGCCCAATGCAAGTGAGTTTGAGAAACACTAATTTGGAGTCCTAAAGTGAACAGCCAGTCAAATTTCAGGGGCTCCAAGGGGACTTGAACTGATGACTCTTTGAACACAAAGCTAAGATCAATGTATTTACCAACCGAGCTATCATTGAGGGGTTGGGACTCATCTCAACGATCTCAACCGTTTGCTTTAAAAAAGGGCTGAATTGTATTTGCAAAAAAATAAATTGATCAGAGATCGATTATAGTCACATGATCGATCACATTTGTATTACTATAATGAACCCTCATCCGTATTGGGAATTGCACTTGTTGTCGTGACAAAATTGATCCAATCATGTGACTTTATACACAGCACACTTGATTTTTTACATAAATAATCACATATCAATTCTTCAAAATGACCTATTCAGATCATCGATGTAGTTCAGAGTTAGCATACAACTTATCAATTTTATCATGAAGTTTAAACCCTAAACTTTAAAGATTCTTGATATTTTACTAAACATCAATACGTCTCTATACATGTCGGATTCATCTAATTTTTTTTTTTCATAACTCTACGGTTAGACTTATATATTTGTAAAACAAGTTTTTAGGATGAAATGACATTTACTAATATATCCAATCAAGAGCAGAGCTAAAAAATAATTTGAGTAGAGTCAAACTCGTGAAAATAATTTTTTATGAAATTAAAATTGTATTTATAATTAAAATTGTGAAGTTAAAATTATATTTATTACAAATATTTAAGGGCTAATAGTGTAAATTTTTTCCAGTGGAATTAATTGACCCTATTTGCCTTTCTTTCTTTCCATCTACCCCTGTACCCAATGAATCTCATTCCGCTCATGATGTAGTAGCATGTGGGGGCCATTAATATCTCGTGGTAGTGATCAAATATATATGTGGGCCCAATGCAATATGAGAAGAAAGGAAAGTTGCATAATACATGGACGTAAATAAGACGCAAATCCAAACATCACGGCTAGTAAGATAATGTCTCGACCCCAAAAATAATCCTTACTAGTCATAAAGCATGGAGCAAATAAGTGCCTCTCCTACATTCATTATTATTTAGATTTATACCAATATATTTTTTTCAGTATATAGGTACGCTTTTAGCAATCATATTAAAATTAAAAGAATTGTTATACATTACAGTTTACTTCATTGCGTAGCAATATATAATTTCTCGACTCTGCAATACTTAATATTTTCTGATATAGAACCAAGAGGCTAGCATTCAAATAAATCATAATATAATGAAATAAAAAATTTCCACTGACACCTAGCATTTCTCCTAATTCTATCCCTCCAAGA
>BRYF01000012.1:6227500-6232500 GCA_030159135.1 Actinidia polygama
GAATGCTAGTGTATTTGTCAGATGTCTCAGGAAATATGAGTGTAATTTACACTTTAATTTATCTTCATCAGCCTCCCCAAACCCTAAGTAGACAAATTAGGGAGCAAAAATATATAAACTTAAATCCAACAGCCTCGTATCTTGTTTTTCATTTGAGTTTTTGCTACAGGGCCTTCCCACATAAAAGAGAGAGATGAAAATGGTTGTGATTTAAGGTTTTTTAACTGTTTGGTTTTCGAGTCCGAAAATTTTTAAATTTTTATCTAATTTGAAAAAAAGAAAATAACTTTTAGATATATTTTTTTATTAAATTTTTTTATTTAGTAAAAAAAATTCAAATTCGAAGAAAATTTTTACATTTTAGAAACCCTCTCATCAAGAAAAAAAGAAAAAGTATATATATAATTTTGATCAAATTATAAAAAAAAAGACTGTTTGATAAGTTAATTCAACACTCAAAACTGAATGTATTAAGTGAAATATAATTAAGTTGATTTGACAATAATATTGTAGTCATTTAATATTTTAAGTGCCTCTTAAAATGTAGGTTAATTTTTTTTTAAATTTTAAGTAGCAAGATAACAACTTAATTTATATTGAATTTATAAATGTATATGCATAGACATTAACATGCATAAATATAACTCCACCACCTCCCCATCACACCACCGCCACCACCATTGCCGCCACCAACATCAACACAACAATTTACCCACCCAAAAAAAAACCATCTCCACTACCCCCCATCCCCCATTGTCGCTCCCACTATTGCCACAAGTATAACTAACCCTCTACCTCTATCACCATTCTACTATTGTCATCACCGCTGCTACTACTATGAGCACACCCCATCCACCACCACCGCACTTATACCGTTGCAGCTCGATCACTTTCCCCCATTATGTTCTACTATTAGTCTATTACAGCTATCACTGCTATACTACCACCATCCCTCCACGACCACTACTACAGTTGTCACCACTGCACCTTTTGCCCCCACCATCACCACCCCTCTACCTACTAATACCACCACCACCGCGGCCACCACTCTTTACCTCCTCCACCATTCCACGACCACACTACCACCATACCCACCACCCTCCAGTACTACAACTACTATCAATCTCCACTATCATTCATCTACTACAAATACCACTATCATTCATCTACTATAAATACCATCACCACCTATATTGCCCATTCTATTCCTACCGCCCCTACCACCTCCATACCTCCACCCCATCAACAATCACTATCACTTTGCTACTACCACCACCACTATCACAATTATATTAGTATCGTTACCGTTATTGTCACATCACTACAATCAAACTATCACAATAAATTAGTTTTAGGTTTAGATTTAGCTTGTTGAACTCAATTCAACACTTATATTTTTAATAAATAATTTTTAACTTAAAATATTCAGCACTCAAATTTTAAAACTTATTTTTAATATTTAATTTTATAAAATAGCACCTTAAACAAAATAAGATTTGGGTAAAATAGGGAGTCAAAAATGAAGGAGATCCTTGGATAAGTTTCATTGACCTTATTACCGACAAGTCATAGAATCCACGTGGCTGATTAAGAGCGAGAGTACATAGTTAGGTCCACGTGGCAGGCAAGCGCGGTGACTGTGTCGGCCACAGCCCCTATGAAAGCGTGGGGACGATTTGGAGCCGTACACGTGGCGGCTAGAGGCCAAGGTGGTACAGCTATAATGATTGGACTGAGCTACTGTTGCCGTTACGGTGCCGTCTTCTGTCACGTGCCTCGCCCTCCGCAGCAGGGCGGCACCGCCCTTAAATTCATTGTAGAGAGAGAGAGAGAGAGACCAACAAGTTTCATTATCTATGAAAAGTGGATATTTGTTCCTATATATGGAAATTCTACGACATTTTAAAAAAATATATTTTTTTTAAGTAGGATAATTTTTTTTAACTTTAAAAAAAATTCACTAAAAACAAAACATCAATAATTAATAGGTGAAATATACTTAAACCCTTAAGATTCTTGGGTGCAAAATGTGTTGTTCCGGACACCTTAGTCGGGCCATACCGCCCTGTCCCATGGGACTGGCATGACAGGTAAATCAGGTACTCAGCGGCCCAACAGATGGGAGGCCCAGTGCATAGTGCCCACAAGGAGCCCACCCAATATTTCATGAGTGAAACTCCCATACTGCGGCTGCCATGACTCGAACCTGCGCTCTTGTGTGCAATCTACCACCTGTGAACCAACTGAGCTACGCAATGGGGGCCTAAACCCTTGAGATTCTTGATTAATACACAAAACACCCTTCATATTTGAGAAATTACAGTGACCTACCTTGAGGTTTGAAACTTGTAACATATTTTTTTTATTTTACACTAACCACCCCTGAAGTTCCAGATTAATAAACAAAGCATCTCTGACGTCAATCGTCCGTTAGCAAGATTGATTGTTCATCCATAACGTCAGCTGAATAGTGGTTGAAATATTATATATGCTATTTTTTGACAAAGTTACTATATACTTTATAAAAATGTTGATTGAATGAGCCCACGCTGACGAGAGTATCTACCTAATTCAATACTTTAAGTTCTAATTGATAAAGTTTTTACTTTTTACTTAAAAAATGATACTATTAGCGACACAAAGTTTTTTTTTTTCTCTAATAAACTTTTTCACTGTTGAGGTTTTTTAGTTGCTTATTAGTTTTCGATTTTTTTTCTTTAGTAAAAAGTTTTTCACTATTTGATTGACATTTTATACTTTTCTAATTCCTCTTAATGAGGAAAATCTGAAAATATAAAAAAATTAATTTAATTTGAGAAAAGGTTCATTTGAGTATTTGTCTTCAGTGGATTTTTTTTCTAAACATAAACACAAATTTTACATTTTCATACTCTTTCCATTAAGAAAAACCGAAAAAATATAAAATTTGATCAAATAGTTAAAAAAATACTAAAAACGAAAAAACTAAATAAAAAAAGTAGCTAGATTTTTTTTAAAAAAAATAGGCCAAACTAGACCTAAAAATCTAAAAAATAAAAGCAATTAAAAATTATCAAAATAATAACTAGACCCAAAATCACTCTCTCTCTCTCCTTTTTTTTCTTTTTAGGAATATAGTAATTTGCTAGAGCCATTTTTGGCAAACTATTAATCACACCCCCAAACTGTCAGACACCCCCGATGTGACTAATAAATTTTTTTGATTTTCCATTTTTACCCCTAGTCTCACTTACAAACCTCCACTTTGCCATTAACCTTTTAATTTTTTTTCTTTTAATATCACTGATTATTTATTATAAAAAAATAATCAAAATTTTTTATTTTTTATTTTACTTTTACCTTCCGAATTTTTATATATAAAATTTTTATGATAAGATTTTATAATTTATTTTATTCCCACTTTTAGTTGTTTATAAAAAAAATATGGATTAAAATTTTTAATATTTTTTTAAAATTTCTGTCAATTTATAAAATCTAATACAAAACTAATTAACATAACTTTTTTTTGAAAACACTAAAGTTAAATGTTAATACCTAATTTTTGTTTGAAAATACTAAATTGTAATTAGTTTTTCAATTTTTGGTTATTTATTAAAAAAAAATTGATTAAAATTTTAATTTCTTTTACTTTCACCTTCCGAATTTTTATATAAAAAATTATAATAAAATTTTATAATTTCTTTTACTCCCAACTTATGTTTTTAATAAAAGAAAAAAATATAGATCAAAATTTATAAATTTTTTTTAATTTTTTTTTATCAATTTATAAAATTTAATGCAAAAATAATTAACATAAAAAATGTGAAAACACTAAAGTGAAAATTTCAAAATTTTTATTTAAGACTCTCTTTAAAAATTAAAAAATACAAAAACTAAATAAAAAAAGAAACAAAAATAAAAAATAAAAAAAACAAAACTAATTAAAAAAAACTAAAGAAAACAAAAAACCCTAATGAAAAAAAAATTAAAAACAAAAAAACTGCATAAAAAAATTTAAAAAAGAAACAAACTAATGAAAAAAAACAAAAAAAAAATCTTAAAACTGAAAAAAGAAAAAAAGAAAAACAAGAGAGAGAGAGAGAGGGAGAGAGAGGGGGTATAATTGACCAAAAAAAACTAACAAACGTGTCAAATCATCAAACCCCCTTGTCAGAGGGGGTGTGATTAATAGTTCTCCATTTTTGTCCATCAAAAGTTGAGATGACATGTTTGCCACTTGTCTAGTTATTGTGGACTGCTAGTGACCAACCATGTCTCCACCAAGGCCCGGACAAAGGCCATTCTCAGGAACTACCAAACAAGTCCTTTTTGGACCACTTTGGTAACAAACGTATTTATACAGCTATAACCAGTCGTATAGCAAGAATGGAGTTACCATTCTGCCCTTCTACTTCCCAAAATCTACATGGAGTAATTAATTCAAAGTTAGGCCAGTTTGGCTCACCATTTTTTTTAGATTTTTTAGTTATTTTAGTTTTCGAGTATGAGGTAATTTTTTTTAATATTTGATCAAAATGTAATTGGTACATTTTTTTATTTATTTTTTTATTTTTAGCTTCTATGATTCATATATGATACATTTTTTAAAATTAATAGTTATTGAAATACCCGTAACAAAGGTAAAATTCATCACCAAATATGTCTATTTTGTGAGAAAAAATTATTTTATCATCAATTAGAAGGGAACAAACATTTAAGGTGACGATTTTTTTTTTTGTCATCATAAATTGTCTATTAGTAAAGAAAGTATAAATTTCGTCACTGAAAAATTTAGGTGAGGACTTATTTTTTTCCCATCACTAATATGCTTTCTCCATTTCACTGTGGTGCGCTAAAAACTTGAAATCAATAGGTGACGAAATTTTTTTCCCACAAAGGCAAGGGATTCCGTGAAGAAGCTTATTTCGTCGCCAAACTAGACTCGTACAATTTGAATTGAACCTAGAGGAACATGTACAATTATGTCATAGAAAAATAATATTAGTTCAATATGTATGTTT
>BRYF01000012.1:6285000-6290000 GCA_030159135.1 Actinidia polygama
CTCTAAAAAGAGTCATGTAAGCTTCACGTTCTCGTTTTTCATCCAAATTGTTAATGGGTATTGACAGATAACTATGGTATAAGCTATTATAAAAAAAATACAAGGTCTTATTCATTCAAATTAGAACTATAGAAATCAAATTAAAACTCTTATCAAACTACAGGGACCACTTTCGCTACTAACAAATTTTATTTACAAATCAAGTAAAAGTGGAAAAATAATAACCCAAAAGTGACCCACTATTCATTTATTTTTCAAGTGCCCCTCAAAACATCATCACCCTTACCCCACCTCATAACTTCTATCTTTCCTCTTGTTCCCATGTTATCTCGACACCATTGTCTTGGTCCCTCTCAAGAAAAGTTAGGTTCTTTTGTTCCAAACTTTTATTGGTGTTCCTCTATTTACAATGGTGTACAAAATATATGGGAAAAATACGAAATATAATATCTGGATTTGATCTAGGTGACAAATTTAATCAAAAGTTCTTAATTCAAACAAATTAAATTATGATTTTTTTAACCAGTCATAAATCGAATCTTCCGTTAGTTTTCATTTATATAGTCTGACGATAACAACTGTTTCCCGCAAAAACTGGAGGGGACATGATAGCGGAAGAATTAGGGCCTTTTTAAAACCCTCAGTTAGTGCAATAAGGTCACTTATCTAAGTAAAATATAAAGAGATAAAATACAGAAAATGAGTGAAGCAAATGATGAATTTCAAGCAGAAATAGAGAATTTAAAGGTTTTGAAACCTCATCAAGTGTTTTAATGCTTTGTTTTTTGTCCACTGGTCATTTCTCTAATTATTCTTAATTTTTTCAGTCAAACTACAAAATGGATGCTAACGAAGATTTTGAATTGTGACGAATTAAAAAAATTAAAATTAATTTATTTAAATAAAAAAGTCAGGTTTAGTTTATTACCCAGATCAATTCTTATAATTATTTTTATAATATTTTCAAATATCATGTCGCAATTGAGAGGCATTAGGTAAGAGACTAATTTAAACATACTCAAAGTTACTTGACGTGGGGGTTTATTGCAACGTAGATTAACAGTTAAAAAAAATCTAAATGATGCTTATGAATAATCATTTTGCATCTTTAGTGATCTGAGCCATCGAATTTGGAGGACAAGTTAAAAGGATCATCCATTCAGAAAGTAGAGTTGATGAATATTAATGAATATTAATATTCAAATAATTCGGTCACATTTGTCTTAAAAATAAATAATAGTCTATTATGAAAATTCTAATTTACATCCAAAAATCGTTTTGTAAATAAATCCAGTTTAGGTTAGCTATTTTGAATTTTTTTAGGTATTTTGGTTTATGAGTTTTTTTGTCTTTAGTAAGCAGATTTTATCGTTTGATCAAAATCTTATATTTTTTTTAATTTTTTTATAAGATGAATTTAAAAAGTAACAATTTTCATCTAATTTAAAAAAAATACTAAAAATAAAAAACATGTTTACCTTGGAACGGAGGAACACTCTCATCTTGGCAAAGAGGATCCCATGCCACCAAGAATCCCTCCACTACGAGTCTACGACCCTAATCAGTAATCAACAAGGGCTGCTAACGAGACTAGCTTTGGTGCGTTTAGGTTTATTTATTAAAATTTGAACTCGAGTCGAGCTCATAAAAAACTTAACGAGTTGAACACGAGTCAAGTTAGTTTAGACTTGAGCCGAGTTCGAACTTCTTCACGAGTTTTAACGAACCATATCAATTATACATTCATACTTTTAAACAAGTAAAGTTATAAATAAAAATCTTATTAATTATTGTAAAAATATCATTTTTTTCTTTCAAACTATCAAATAGTCACATACCTTATAAATAGTAAAATTATAAAAATTCTTCTCTCTTTTTATAAATTATGTAATAATATATTTTAAAATTTTTATTTTTTTACTTATCGAGTCGAGCTTGAGCTGAGCTTTGATAAACTCAAGCTTGGTTTGTTTAGTAAACGAGTCTGATACTTGATCTCAAATTTGTTTGTTTACAAAACGAACCAAGCCAATATGAACTCTAAACGAGCCGAGTTCGAGAATGCTCGGCTAATTTGAGCCCTAAACTTTCTTACGGCCATATGAACCCTAAACGAGCTGAGCCCTAGCCTGCTCGCGAATAGCTTGTTACTTTGAACACTAAAATTTCATGAGGCCATATGCTCACCTAATCACTAGGAGACATGTGTCCACATTTCAATAAAATTAAGGAGATACCATATTACTTCTAGGTACACGGAAACCGTCCAGATGCCCTCCGCATACGATAATTTCTCCTCCTAAACCACCATTTCCTTGTACGTTTCGTTTTCAATCCACAAATGCACTTACACGCATAACTTCCCACTCCGTTATGCCAAACACCCCCTTAAATTCCACTCGCTCGCGCACAATTCCCCATCCTCTCTGTCCTCTCTCTCTCTTCAACCCATTTTCCAGTTTTTCAGGAGCATCCAATAACCAGAGGAACCAGAGAAAAAGCAAGAGAATTGGAGAATCAGTCAAAATCAAGAGCCAAATTTATCATCATTGGATAACGGAAAAAACGAAAAAGGACTATAATTAGTCTTTATTAGTATTTGAATCCAATACTCGAAACCTCCCGATTTCACTCGCCGTTGTCGATTTATCTCCGCCGGCGATTCATGGACGAACCCCCTCTCCCCGTTCTCTCTCTATCTCTAGCCCCCGGATTTTCCCGAGAAAATTAGGGAAAGTTCGAAGAAATCGATAGAATTGGCGAATCGAAGTTTCTAGGGCTTGAAAAATTGTTCGATGCCACGTCAGATCGTGCTCCGCCACCCCTCGTCGGTGAACCGGCGGCATCCTCTGTTGGCGTCGAGCAAGTCGTCTTCGGTGCTCTCGTCGCCGTCGGTCGGCGGAGGAAACGAAGTTGGGAGGGCGGGGATTGGGGAGGTGGCGGGGGGGACGGCGGCGGAGTGCGCGGCGGTTTGCTGCTGCTGCCCTTGCGCTCTGGTGGAGCTGGTGGTGCTGACGGTGTACAAGCTTCCGGCGGGGCTGTGCCGGCGAGCGCTGAGGCAGAAGCGTCACCGGAGGCTGGCGGCTAAGGGGCTGCTGCCGCGGCGGAGCTGCCGCCGCCGGTGCGACTGCGGCTGCGACGAGACCGATCTCCAGATCCACCCCGTCACGGCCGACTCCGACATGTCGCCGCCGTCCGCCGTGAGAAAGGTCCAGTTGGACACCGACGTGGTCCGTCTGGAGAGGGAAATGTGGGACCGGTTTCACGGCACCGGCTTCTGGAGAAGTCCCTCGCAGAGAAGTAACCATTAAAACCAATTCCAATTAACCACGCGTCTCTCTCTCTCTCTCTCTAAAAGCATACCTATCCTTCAGTGTTTGTTGTGTTTCTCTCTGAAATGAAAATTCATGTTTTTTTTGCTGGTGGTGGAGGGAATAAATGGTATTTTATGTTCATGTACAGGGGGGCTGAAAATGTAATTTGGTCTTTTTGGCCTGATTTTTTTTGGAGATCTATTGAACAATTTGTACATGAATGGAGGCCTATTACACAATCTTATTTTCTCTATTTTCGTTCATTTTATTCTATCAAATTCTTAATCCAAACACAGTTTCTTTCTTCAAGTACATACAATAGCAAAATTATTCAAAAATAGAAGTTGAAAAGTATTAAAACGAAACTTTCTAAAAATTACTAGTTTTCGACTATAACGTACTCCAACAAAAATTAAAATAAAGGCGTATTGCAATCTATAAGATTGAAAATGGATAGTTATCATCCTATAGGTTGATGTGGACTTGAAAATCATTATGTATTTCTTGTGTTAAATAATTATGTAAGCAATATGTGTTCTGCTGACTATTTTGTTTGTTATATGATTTATTTAATAATTGCCATTTTTATTATAAAAAAAAAATGCATGATCAAGTCAGATTTTAGATTTGATTCAGTCAGACTGAAGTAGAGATGAAAGAAAATACTACAAGTTTTGCTTTCCTAATTTGGATGACAGAGACAAAATGGTGGAAGATGGAAGACATTTTATACAACTTTCCATCACTTTCTCTTGAAAATGAAATTTATCAAGGACATTTGTTTGACTGATTCTTAGGTTTTCAGCAGATAAAATTAGCATTAGCAATATATATATATATATATATATATATATATATATATATATATATTTGTCTTATATTGATATTTTTTTTTCAAATATGAACAATCGTCAAGAAGGCCCGGTAATGTATAAAAACTTTGGTCAAACAGTGAAGAAAATTCACTAATTAAAACTCAAATAGCTTAAAAATTTAAAAAAACTAAATGGGCCTTAAAAAATCTTTCTCAGCAACTAAAAAGATTGAAAATCACATTAGGCTGTGTTTGGATCAATTGATTTGGTAAGAAAAAAATAATAACTTAAAAATCTAAAAAAAAACTAGGCCTAACTTGGCCTTAAAAACATCTTTTTCTTCAATTAACAATACTTAAAATCACTTTAGGCTATGTGTTCGAATCAATGATTTGGTGAGATAAAAAAAAATAGAAAAGACAGATGATTCAATAGTTCCAAATAGTTTAATTATCTAACTTTTTTATTTTTATTTTTATTTTTATTTTTATTCTGAGAAAATTCTTAAATCAAAATACTGCCTTCAAGTTTGTGAGTCAAACAGCATGGTAACTTTTTTAGCTTTCCAATTTTATGCCAGTGGTAAAAAGTTAAAAAAAAAAATACTGAACGTTGTGCATGAAAGGTACACTAATTTACCCCTTATTTTTGGAAATATAGGAACCTGAATCTGCTGTAGATTTACAGTTTGAAAGGGGTAGTCGTGTACTCAGGTACTTCAAACTGTTACTGCAATAAATCAGGCTGGCACTTATAAAATGGTCCCCTACAATTACCATTTGACCACTAAATGCTTAATTATATAAACACCCCTTAAATTATCACTTTTATCACTTTCACCCCCTCATCTAAAAAAAGTAGGGCTGTGCAA
>BRYF01000012.1:6332500-6335000 GCA_030159135.1 Actinidia polygama
TGGTTTATTTCTTTTTATTGCATTATATAATTTTTTTACAGAAATAAGAAAAATTCTCAAAAAAATGGATAAATTTTGTGGGTCTTGATCGAAAATCCTGAATTTTTTACAGAGAAAGAGAGATATATGGGTATGTGGAGGTTTTGTGGGTTCTTATCGAGTGTTGGGTATGTGTGTGAATGGGCATCTAAAAAGTGGATAAAAATTGTGAGGTATTTTAAGTTCTTGAATATTGGATGGAGAAAGAGAGGGGGAGGGGGTAGAAAATGTGGCTTTATTGTGAGTTTGGTTTTTGGTGTCAATGGAAAGTGGATAAAATTTGTGATTTTTTTTTTTTGAAATTTTGAATTTTGGGATGACTTGTAAGGGTTTTTAGCTTAAATGGGTAAAATAAAAAACGTGTATAGTTTAAGAGGGTAAAAGTGTAATGAACCTGAGAGGTATTTTTTTTTAATTTTAACGCCATTTTTAACTTTGACTACTGACGGAAGGATTTAATTGTCAAATTATAATAGTTTAGGGGGTGATTTATAAGTGTTTTTAGTTTAAGGGGAAAAATGTGATTAGTTTGAGAGGATAAATTATAATTAACTTTTTTTCTAGAGTTAATAGATCAAGATATAATATGATATTTAATCACACATCGCAAGTTTAAGACAATTCAAAGAAAAAACCATACGTTTTATTTGAGTTTCAGAATTTACAAAAAATAAACTATTTTAAACTTCAAAATTTACGAGAATACCATTGTATTTTGCGTTCCGAATGTATTTTGAGATTTTTTCAATATGTCCGGTATTTTGAGCAATACAAAACATAGAGTTGTGTGTACCATTTTTCATCTGGTAAGAACTACGGTCCGATACCTGTCAGTATGGTACGGGATTGATCTCTGATCTAGAAAATATGCATGGAAGGCTTAAGAGTGTCACAATCTCATCTAAACATCACAAGCTCTAGTAAAATTCAATGAGTAGAAGCCTCTTTATATGTTGTTTTTTTCACTAGAGAAATCAAAATCATCATCACTTCTTCCCAATCAAAAATCTGCAACCCATAGCTAAAACAAGTTCCAAAGAAGTTTTTCTTGAGAAAATACAAAGCACTAATCCACACGACATGAAATAAAGAACGGTGCCACTCGATTTATACAATAGCCGGTGTTTTTCACAATAGCCTTATAGTTCTGCTGAACACTTCTCATAATTAAATAAAGAAAACACGTCAATACATTAACCAGTATATACCAATTTATATAGGTTTTTAAAGGAACTCACAACCACACTATTCACAAAAAAACAATGGTATCTCAAAAGATTTCGAAAAACTATAAACACAAGGTATTATAATTACCGCGTCTAAAAGCAGCTTCAGCAGGCTGGTTCGCTGGATCGGGTAAAATCATATTTGGACCATTATATTGGGCTGCATTGCTTTCCGACTCCATTTCAATCTTATTTTCCGTCTCACCCAGATTCACGGACTTCATTTCGCTTTCATAGAATTCTCGGCTCTCTCCTTCTGCTTTAGTGGTCACGCATTCTTGGGGTCGGAGCTTGGAATGGGATTTCGTGATTGGCTTCTTTGAAACAGCATCGCTATTGTCACTCTTGGTGCGGGTGCCTCTAGGTGACTTGCTCTGGTCTTGGTTCACACGTGGACTTGACCTGTTACCTTCTGAGGAGTTGTTTGTTGCGGAGACGGAGCTCTTGTTCCTTCCTAGCTTTGGAGATATAGGGCGTGTGGTTGGTATCTACAAAATCAAAAAATACATTAACATAATTAGGGCTGATATATTGAGGGAAGATCAAGTGAATTGTACAAGCGGAAGAGGAAACAACTTAGGTTGGCCAACTTCCCAAAACCATGCTGTGGCTGGAGCCTCTCGTACACTGGGCTATCATTTTTAACTAGTATTCTCAATTTTTTATACAGCCATTAGAATTACTTCAACAAAAAAGAAGTGGAAGAAAACAGATATAAACCTAAACAGTTCAAGCTTCTTCAAGTAATACTAGGCTGCTAGGGCAATTAAGTGTTTTTCCCTGTAAGCAAAGTCTAAGAAATGAGGAATCTGGAAATTGGAAACTTAATCTAGAATGTGATAATTGATCACTCGTTTATGGTGAATATTGGTTGCGTGAAAACCACTAGACCAAATGTGAGTACATAAACTTTTGAAATGTAACCAATAACCGATAATCATAGAGCAGGATTTGTGTAGTCAAAGCTATGTTTCATGGAATCGGGTACGGGTCTTGAGTTTCGTATCTAAGGGTCAGACCTGTCAAACCTCTAGTTGAAGGATATGCAGCTCGGCAAAAAATGATATAATAAAATGGCATTTTGTATAATATACAATGTGAAAAGGGCACTGCACTTGTTTTGCTATACAACAAAATAAACATATAATACTAATGTCAAATACAATTGGGCTCCACTTGAATACGTGGATTTGAAATTAAGGGATTTTAAATTCTTGTCCCAAATCTATTGAGTA
>BRYF01000012.1:6370000-6372500 GCA_030159135.1 Actinidia polygama
TCGTCGAGGAGGTCAAGGTTGAGTCTCAACTCGATTTTATTGTTCTCCTTGTTGAAATTTAAGGTTCTGAAACTCGGCATTCCTATTTTCACTGGTATAACTGATTCCGTTCCATAGACCATGGAGTATGGCATCTCGCCCATCGGTATTTTGTTTGTCGTATGATACACCCAGAGTATACTCGGTAGGTCTCTTACCCATTCAGCCTTGAATTTTCTAGCCTCGCCTTCAAATTCCTCAGGAATGTTCGGTTGGTGACTTCCACTTGACCGTTTACTTGAGGATGACCAGGCGAGGAGAAATGTGAGAGATGGCGAGGTCTGAGCAGAATTTCTTGAATCCATCGTTGTCAAATTTCCTGGCATTGTCTGAGATGATAACCTTGGAAATTCCAAACCGACAGATGATGTTCTTCCATATGAAATTCCTGGTGTTTCTCTTTGTGATCTTAGTGAGAGGCTCTGCCTTTATCCACTTTGTGAAGTAATCAATGGCGACGATCAAGAACTTTCTTTGCAATGGAACTTGAGGAAAAGGTCTAAGTATGTCTATCTCCCATTGAGCAAATGGTCATGGGCTCGTCATAAGCACCATCTCGGTATGGGGGAGATGACTCATTGAAGCAAACTTCTAGAATTTGTCATACTTCCTTGTGTATGTTATTGCGTCTCGTTCCATCTGTGGCCAGAAATAACCTTGGCGAACTACTTTCCTTACTGGTGATCTCGCACTTGAATGGTTTCCGCATATGCCTTCATGAATTTCCTTCAGTACATACCCCCTTCTTCAGGTCGGAGGCATCTCATGAGAGGCCCCGAAAAAGATCTCTTATATAATATTCCATGGAGAATGCAACATTTTGCAGATCTATACTGGACACGGCGAGGTTGGAGTTTGTCTTGTGGTAGCGTGCCGTTCTGAAGATACGCGATAATGTTGTCCATCCAGGTCAGGCTTGCTTTTATCTGACAGATTGATTTGGCAACCTCAATACATGGGTTTGGTAAGAACTCTAGAGGTATATTCCGGTCCGAGATGAAATCAAAGGCTAAGACGAGGTCGGCTAAAGCATCAGTCTTCCTGTTCTTTTCACTAGGGATTTGGCGGATTTTGAAATCTTTGATCTTACTAGACATAGTCTTTACCTCGTTCAAATAGGCCATCATCTGGGTATCTTTGGTGAGGTAGTCCCCTTGAACTTGGTTTACCACAAGTTGTGAATCACTAAAGGTGTCAAGTGAAACTACTCCCAATTCTGTTGCGACCCCTAATCCGAGGTAAAAAAGAGCAATATTGATTGTTGGTTGCTCGCCCCCAGTTTTAGACTACAATAGAAATCACCTTAAGTGTGATTGGGCAACCTTAATTAGCAAGATATGCACTAATTATGAGGTGCAGATTTAGGAAATGAGAGAAGAAAATCGAGGATAAAGACTTGTGGTGGTCCTACGGCTGTGTGGGTGGCTGCAGTCAGTCACCAATAGGCATGGGCCTAGCTGCGACACAAAAACAGTTAGATCGACCGCCGGAGCTATTTTCAAAAAATTGCTCTCCGACATTTAAGTTAGATGACTAAAAAATGTATGTAAAGAGAGATAGTGGGTGTTTCTCATAATTGAATTCACGTACGTTTTAGAGAGATAAATGTTGAGTTTATATGGCACAGCTTGGCGCATACTTTTACGCGCTAGCTGTCTTGTCACTGGATAGATTGCAGATCGACGGTGCTCGTACACGTCGATCGCTGTGTCAGTGAGAAGGCGGATGATCCAGTCACACTTCTAGGGCTTGGCTGGTAGCCTGTCATCATGCTGCCGACTTCTCGATCCGGGCATGCGGGCTGTCAAAAAACGTTTCGACGTGCAAATTATCTTATGTTCCCTGATATCCCATGGGATCGCCACTGACCGTTGCTCCCCATCCAAACTCTGACGCGATTACTTCTCTAAACTTTCTAAATAGCGACAATTTTGAAATAATGGTATCCATAGCTCAGACAGTGCCTGTATTCAGTGGTGTCTGCATCGAGCTCTAGCACAAAGGACCACCGAGCTTGCTCCATAGAGACAGCTCGGTGGAGGCTCTTGCCCTAGCAAGATAAGAATCTGTCTTATATATTTTATCCTCTTACACTCATCATTCATTATCCTAATAATTAGCAAAAAGAAAAAAAAGGCCCACTTAAGGAATTAATCAAACTACCCATCAATCACTTAATGGACTCTAAATGTAGCAGCCACTATTGATGATATTGATTGAGGTTATGCCTAAAATGAATTATAATACAAATGATAATAATAATACACCAATATAACTAGGTTCCAATTGCCATCTATAAATTCGAAATGATAAGTGAGATGTTCTAAAAGATGAATTAGCATTCATGCTATTTTTTGTAGCTTTTTTTTTTTTTTTCCCTTGAATTCTAGAGGGGTGAGACCAATGATATGGCTCCCACCTAAAAGTATTGTTCGCTTTGGTCCAATCTAATAGAAGGATC
>BRYF01000012.1:6510000-6512500 GCA_030159135.1 Actinidia polygama
GTGACAAGACAATTAGCGTATCAAGGCATGCGCCAAGCCGTGCCATATAAATTCAACATTTATCTCTCTAAAAGGTATGCGAATTCAGTCTTGGAGACTTATACACTTTCTCTTTCTCTCTACATACACTTTCCGGTTATCTAACTTGACCGTCGGGGAGTTGTTTCTCCAAAATATCTCCGACGACCGTTCTTACTGTTTCTGTGTCACAGCTAGGCACATTGCTGATTGGTAACTAACTGCAACAGCTTGCTCCTCCGCATGTGTCTATCATCGATTTCCTTTCTCTCATTCCGTAGATTCACACCCCATAGTTACTATTTTATATTTTCTCCTTTGATTCTTAAAAAGAAGTGTGGATATATAATTTTGGTGGCATTGGTGATGATAGTGACGGTGGCAACGGTGGTGCCAATATAATAATGGTGGTGGTTATGGTAGTAACAACAATATTGATTGAGGCAAAATGATGGGGGTTGTCGTGGTAGTGGTAGTGGTAGTGGTAGTAGAATGGTGGCGGAGGTGGAAGGTGGTGGTGGTCATGAAAGTGGTAGTAGTGGGATTGTGATGGCAATGATGATGGTGTTGTAAAGGTAGATGGATGGTGGTGGAGTAATGGGTGGTGGTAGCATGGCGGTGGCATTGTAGTTGGTGGTGGAATGATGGTGGAGGGCAATGGTGGCAATGGAGGTTGTAGTAGCAAAATGCTGGTAGTGGCTATGGCGGAGACGGTGACGACGGTGATATGGTGGTGGCGGCAGTGACGATGGTGTGGTGTTAGGGGGTGGGGGTGGGGGTAGGAGGTGGGGGTGGGGGTAGCAATAATGAAGTCTTATTGGTGCACATCTATGCATATGTATGCGTACTTAGAAATTCAGTCAAAGTTAACCAATAACCTTACCACCTACGATTTTTAAAATATTTAACCTACATTTTATGAAATACTTAATTTTTTTAGTGATATGACATATGGTTATTAAACCACCTTAATTCGATTTCACTTAACCTATGTCTCATGGCCACTGCCCACCACTACACAACTAACACCTCGACATAAAACCTAACATTACCCTTTGCCACAACAACCATGGGGCATGGTTCTGGTGGAGAGAGAGAGAGGGAGGGGGTTGGCTTGGGTTGGATAATTCTTGGTGACGATTGTGGTTTTTGCTAAATTAAGTGTTGGTTGTGTGATTCCGCAATAGCAGCGGTGGGGATGGTTTTTGCCAAATAAGCAGCGATTGTGGTCATGCAATTCCGATTGTGGTTGAGGTTGTAGGATCTCTCTCTTCGTATTCTCAATTGAATGATGGTGGGGTTGGGAGGCAGGAATGGAGGTAAAGGAGGGTTGGGGTTATAGGGGGATCTGGGTTGGGGACTCTGGGTTTGGGTTTATGGGCGCTTCCATGACACTTACGCAATGCTTATGTATTATATTCCATTAGATGGAGGTTAGAGATGAAGGCTAATAGCAAAAGATGCAATAGGCTAAGATGCAATATGGGAAAAAATTTAGTTAGCAGACCAAATTGGGAATCAATTAATATTTTTAAGAGGGCTAAGTGTAGTAATTAAACCCTCCATGATTTGATAAATGAACTATGCCTCGTAAACAAATTAAGTTACTTGAGATTCGTATTGGCTTGTTAAAATTTTATTTGAAATATATTCGTTTTATAAATAAATTAATCTGGACATATTTTTAAAAACTAGTTAAGATTTTTAGCTTTTGAGAAAAGCCAAAAAAATTGAGTTACAATAAATAAATCACTCACGTGAGATCATGTTTTTCATGAGCTATCAATACACAACAATGGTGATAACCCATAGACCATGCCACATAGGGCCAAAATAATAGTACAATTCTTTCAAAAATACATATATATAGGTCTCCCAAAATAAAATGACAAGCGGCATCCGCATGCCTCAAGACTCAGTATAAACCTCAACTTGAAAGTTTATTTAAGTAAAAGTGATTTACATTGTAAGGATTTAACAATTGGCTTGGTGTCTCAAGTCAAAACCATGATACATAATCATATAATGAAAACATGATGCAAATAAAGTATGTTTTCATCCATTTCAAAATATACTTTTGATTTCAATCCGTGATTTCTTAAATCAACAAGTTCTCAAATTCTCAACTTTTCTCAAAAGGCAATAACCAATATTTTTTATTTTTTTGGTTTTTCTCAAAAGCGTTAATCCAATTATTTTCGAATGACACATCTAGAGTAAGACCTAACCAACCTCATTATGCGCTAAGTATTATGAGACAACATCTTGTCAACTTTTTGGACTTTCATCGTGGGTTTTGACATTCCCTCCATATTGCGCAGTTGTCATCTAGGACTTTTAATTCGTCAACTTTCTGGACTTTCACCGTAGGCTTTGACATTCCCTCATTCGCGCAGTTGTCATCTAGGACTTTAACCTCTAACTTTTCGGACTTTCACCGAAGGGGAGACATTCCATACAGTCGCGCAGTTGCCATCTAGAA
>BRYF01000012.1:6532500-6535000 GCA_030159135.1 Actinidia polygama
AATTATTAACAAACATTCCTTAATTAAAAAGCACATTGTTATGGAACTCGAAAAAGATAATATTGCACCAAGTATCCTCAATGACGTGTTCTCTTTTTACGCTTTTTCAGAGTATGGGTACCCCAATGTTGCACCCCAAATGCACACCTGGGTGAGGTGGAGCATTTGGATTGGCTGGGTGTGGGGTCCACTCAGTCATGTCAGTCAATCCAAATGCTCCACCTCACCCAAATGTGCATTTAGGGTGCAACATTGGGATACCCATATCATTTTCCATTAAGTCGTTCAGCTATGGGACTCTCACCTACACGAACTCCAATAAGCCCTAGTTAATCTAATTTGGAATGTGGAAATGAATTAAGGTAGTTTTTTTTTTATTTGGTTTTTGGATAGTGCTATGGATACTCTTAAGTTGCATCTCAAATGTATACCTGAGTGAGGTGGAGTATTTAGATTGGCTGGGTGTAGAGTTCACTCAATTCTTTCAGTCAATCCAAATACTTCACCTCACCCAAGTGTGCATTTAGAATACAACTTAGAAGTACCCATATCATTTTTCTTAATTTTTGTTGTTGGTTGGTGTCTTATCAACTACAAAGGTACATATGTTTGCTACCAATCTTTGATTGTTCACAATGATTAGGCACATCTCCTTCCTTCTCTTATCATTAATAGAATGTTACTTTCTTTTTGACTGATCAGAAAAAGAAAACCGACTTCATTATCTAGCTTTTTCACCATTCTCTTCTTTATAATATTTTCTCTATTGTCATTCAATCAATATTCTTGTGGGGTATATGATAATTTTGTCAAAAAAAAATATATATGATATTACAATCATTATTCAGCTGATGTCATGGATGGGCAGTCAATATTACTAACGAACGATTGACATCAAGAGTGCTTTGTGTATTAACCCGGAACTTCAGGTGTGGATAATATAAAATGGGGAGAATCTATTACAAGTTTTAAACTTCAGGAGTGGTCACTGTCATTTCTCAAACGTCAGAAGTTCAAACGTCAGAAGTGCTTTATGTATTAACCCGAAACTTCAGGGGTGGTCAGTGTATTTCACCCAAAAAAATTCTAATGATATATATATATAATAGAAAAATAATTTCTGCACTCTAAGTTTTTTATAATTTTTATCTAATAAAGACAAAAAATAAAATATAGAAATCATTTTTCATAATATAATGGCTTGGCTAATTGGCTAACCTAAAAGGCTTTTCTCTCTCTACTAATTGTGGCTCTATTTGACTTGTAACTTTATACTCTCAAGCAAACCAAACTTTCAAGTGTAAAAAAAATCTGATGCTATCCACCAATGTGAGTTGCCATAGAGTTGTCTGACCTTCCAGAAGTATCTCGGTTTAAAAAGTTTTAATAATGTTATTATAATAAATAACTTTAAAGTAATTGTAACCCACTCCACTTGTTCTGGTCCCTCCATCACACAAAAGAAAAATAATATGATATATTGTTTAGTGTTAGACAAGATTCTAGTAGAGATTGTAACTTTAAATACCATATAGATAGATAGACAGATAGATAGATAGATCTAATCACCACTACTTGTAAAAAAAAGGAAAGATTAGTGAAAATCCGTAATCATCCACCTTATTCTACTTTTGTTAATTATATTTTTTGGCTTAAAAGTAAGATAAAGTTATGATATTTTGGTTATTAATAATAAGGTTGAACAAACATCTTTTTGAAACTCACTGAGTTGATTCATTGGTTGTTCCGCATTGGCATGCGGATCAATTAGAAGGCCAATTCAAAAATAGTAATGATATCAAAGTTGACAATCTTGTACCAACTAACGCATTGTTTTAGCTATTGGTACGTTATTGAAAAAAATGTGTTGGGTTTTCTTAAAAACAAATAAAAAGTTTTAACAAAAATGTAGAAAGTTTCAAACATAGAAATAAATGACAACTAATAATTAAAAGAATAAATTATAACATTTTTATAGAACTTACAAGAATGTAGAATAAACCGTAAATGTAATGGCTGAAGCATGAATTAGATTTAGTGTTTTTAAATCATTTTACACCCCGCACTTGGTACTTTCAAAATACAACATACAACTCCCAGGATACAATTGTTCGATGTTCTGATAGTAGTACTACAAATAAGAAGATTATAACAAACCTTCAAGTGTTTTTTTTCTCTCAAATGTATACTAAAATACTGAATGATGTTATGCAATTTCATCACTCTACTTTCTATTTCACACTATGTTTTAATATCTATCAAATTCTGAATGATTGTGGGTTTAAATAAAAGTTCTCACACTTCTTAGAAGAGGTATAGTGTTTTTCTGGATGGTCACACTTCTTAGAAGAGATATGATGCCTTTCTAGGGTAGTTACAGCCCAAAAGACATCCATTCGCTATAAAAGGAACTCATTCAACAGAAGGCACCCGTTCGGCCAAAGGGCACCCATTCGCAAAATACTGAAAACTATGACCATTCGTGAAAGAAAGAAAAAAA
>BRYF01000012.1:6780000-6782500 GCA_030159135.1 Actinidia polygama
AGACCAAAGTTTCACTTTGGTCAAACTATAGGGACCAATAATAGAAAAATTATCCCTAAAAAGGATCATGTGAGTTGCACTTTCTCACTTTTTGTCCAAATATTTCACGGATATTAACAAAAAGACTATATTGGAATCAAATTGAAATTATACGGTTCTTATTGTTCAAATTAAAACTGAAAGAACCATTTTTTTTTGTCAAACTATATGGATGACTGCTTAAATTTACCTTACTGTAATTACCCCCCAAACGCTTTTACAATAGCCCAACCACTTCCCATCTGACTCCATCCTCGTTCAATATGGACTTCCCAACTAACTAGCCAACACACCAAAAGTATGATCCCACACTCCCTTATAAATTCAGGTTTGTCAGACCCCCACCCCACTCCACTCCACCCAATCTATACTTGGGCCTTAGTTTTTTATTTTTTTGAGATTTTTTAACTGTTTGTGTTTTATTTTTTTTGTCTTCAAATTTTGTCACCATTTGATAAAAATATTATAATCTTTTTATTCTTCTTGACAATAAAAATCTGAAAATGTAAAAAAAAAATTGCTCAAATTTGAAACAGTGATAAAGTTTGATCAAACGGAACTCCATTCTTATTTTATATCCGCTCTCCCTAGCCGACTAGCCTGTTTAGCTAGAAAGCAAACAATAAAGGGGTGAAATAGGTTTGCTAAGATTAATGACCAATTAAAATTTGTGTTAAAAATATATTAACAATGCACTCTTAGTTTAAGCAAGTATATAAGCAATTTAAACGAGAGGAGAGAAAAAAGTACAAACGATTTATAGTGGTTCGTAGAATCTCGGCCTACGTCCACTCTTCAAGTTTTTCCTTGAAAATTCACTATCTTTAAACTTGCGGGTGTTTAACAACCTTTACAATCACTATAACACTTCTAGTCTTCAAGAGAATTCCTCTCTTGGAAACTTTCCAATCACTTATAGTGATCCTCTCAAAATGGAGTAATTTTTGAAGTGATTAAAGCTCACCTGCTCTAGATGAAAGATGAATACAATAAAATTTTCTATCTAGAGTGATCTTTGCTCTTTTTGCTATTGACAAATCAAGCTTACAATAAATGATCAAGGGATTGAAGTATTGAATATAAGTGTAGATGAGTTTTTATAACACTTCAATACTCTACCAACAACCTCAAAGATTGAATTTATAAGTCCAAACTTGAATAGAGTCTTTGTTGCATTTAATGTTTCTGATCTAGCCGGTCTGATTGAATCTCTTAGCCGTTGGATCTTGATTTGGACGTGTAAGATCAAAGTTTTCAAACTTCGATTGAAGTTGTTCTAACTTTTCAGTGAGCTTTCTCTTTTAATTGCTGAAGGTCTTACTGACTTCGGTTGAGGGTTTTGTAAACTTTGGTCGACCAAATGTCAACTTCGGTCGACGTTGCTTTGTATTTTCAGTGAGCCTTCTTTTATTCATTTAAGCTCTCAGCTACATTCGGTTGACCGAATCTCAACTTTGGTCGAGGTCTTGATCAACTTCGGTCGAGATTGCATTGTTTTTCCAGTGAGCTCTTGGCTTTTTTATTTTAGCATCTATTCCTCTTCGGTTGAGGTTTTTTAACTTCGGTTTCCAGTAAGTACCAAGTTCAAATGTTTTACCCTTTGTTCTACTTTGGTTGAAGAGCTTCAACTTCGATTGACAAGTTTGGTCAATTGAATTTGTGACAGTAGCAACGCTGTATTCTTCATAGATCAAAACCGTTAACTATTTAACATGAGTTTAAGTGTTGGTTTGACAAGTTTCATTTGTATAATTACTTTGAATATGACTTGTAGAAAGTTACGGATTTCATTATAATCATGTGTAGACTATTTTTAAATTCAATCTTGTTTCTCCTTAAATATATGAAATAGTCACATGATTTCTTTCAATTCTAAGTTATGTTATCAAGATATGTATGCATGTTTAATCTTAAAACAAACTCGTTCGAGGCTGTTTTGAGTTAATCAAGTGATTCGACACATGTGAATTTGTTTGGCATTCCTTAATGCGATTTTCACCATAAATTTAATCAAGCTTAGTGTAAACAAGTTTAATCATCAAAATTAAATATGTCTTTATTTTAACAGAGCCAACCCTTAAAATGTGATCCAAAATCCTCTTGTTGCTCGGTCCAACCAACTAGCTATTTCGATTACTTATAAATTTAGGCTTGAAAAAATCGGGTCGAGCAAATATAGTGATAATTTATGTGAGATTTGCTCTCACACGGGTTTGGGTCGGATATGTGGGCTATCTTCATTGTGGTATAATGCAATATTGTTCGCTTTTTTTTTTTTCTCTTCCTAGGTATTTTTTATTTTAGATAACCCTTCAAATTCTAATTTCCATTTTTCATGCTATGTATGAGAAGAAAATTAATTTTGCTCGGTAGGAACCTGGTCATGGAAGTTTCCAATTCCGGCATCCATGGAAACAATACTCGAAGACTGTAGTGCTTGCTAAGAAGTGTGCATACCAAA
>BRYF01000012.1:6832500-6835000 GCA_030159135.1 Actinidia polygama
TGGATAATCCGTCGACGTTCAAAAATAACGACATAATTTCCTTTATGTATGTAGATATGTATGTTCATATCTTTTTGTGTGTGAGAAAAAAGGTGAAGGTCTTAAGGCCAATTTGCAGGTGCAGTTAATGAATATCAATGGTGCTGCATGTAACATATTTATGTACGTATGTCTATTATATCTCTTTGTCTACGAGGAAAAAGATGAGAGTATTGAGATTAATTTGTGTGTTTTGTTAACGGATGTCAATAGTGCACGTTAGTCCACAAATTACAAGGAGTTCTGAAGTGATTTTTAAATGTCAATGGATTAAATTTATCTTATAGTTTATCCAGAAAATCATGCTTGACAATAATCATTTGCTTTAAAACAAACATATTCAGAACATATGAATACAAATGTTCGATCAATCTGATTTTTCTTATAAATGATCTGCTCAACTAGTCATACAAAATATTAACAGTTTGTGTTAGCATAAAGCTTTAATTGATTTTGTTGATTATAATTATCTATGTTAAATAATGTTTAAATACATTTAAAAATCATTTTAAAAACAAATTTGAAAATAAAACGACATCACATGTCACAAGATGCAACAATCATTTGTTTAACTCAAAACAGCGTCACACAAGTTTGCTTTGAATATGTACATGCATTCATACTTTGAAAGCTCAATTCAGAGTAAATTTGAAACATACGTTCCCCACATTTTAAAGAAAAATACATTCGAGACTAGAAAAGTCGATACATGTTCAAAATACAATCTGTAAGTTCCTACATATCATAATCGATGATATAATGGTAATGGAACTTATAAATGAACAAAACATTTCTCAAATTCATTTTGCGCAGTTAACGAGTTTGTTTTTAAAAAAAAATAATGAAACTACTGCTACTCCTAAAAGTTCGATAGACAATTCGGTTGACCAAAGTTGAGATACCCTCGACCAAAATTTAAGGTTTCCTTTGGAACTGAAGTATCCTCGATCGAAAGTGAAGTTCGGTCAATCGAAGTTGGAGAAACCCTTAACCAAAGTTTTAAGCCTTCGCTGGAACAAAATGAGCTCTTTGGAACTAAAGTATCTACATTCAAAGTTAATGATCAATCGACCGAAGTATCGACTGAAGTTTAAACTTTTAATTTTGAGTATTTAGATCAAGATCCAACGGCTGAGATTGAATCAGAACGGTTAATTCAGAGCATTAAATGCTAAAACAGCTATATTTCAAAATTGGCTTGTAAATGCAACCCTTAGGGTTATTGGGAAGGCATTTAAGTGTATTAATTATTTCCTTTGGAACTGAAGTATCCTCGACCGAAAGTGAAGTTCGGTCAATCGAAGTTGGAGAGACCCTTAACCAAAGTTTTGAACCTTCGCTGGAACAAAATGAGCTCTTTGGAACTAAAGTATCTACAATCAAAGTTAATGATCAATCGACTGAAGTATCGACTGAAGTTTAAACTTTTAATTCTGAGTATTCAGATTAAGATCCAACGGCTGAGATTGAATCAGAAAGATTGATTCAGAGCATTAAAAGCTAAAACAGCTATATTTCAAAATCGGCTTGTAAATGCAACCCTTGGGGTTATTGGGAAGGCATTGAAGTGTATTAATTGTTCCCAACTCTTGCATTCAATTCTCCAACCTTTGATCATTCATTTGAGCTAGATTTGTAAAGATCAAAAAGAGAGATCACTCTAGAGTTCCTTGATTTTAATCATCATTCAATTAGTGATTGTGTGAGCATCCTTGCTACACTTGTTCATTTGAAAGAATCACTCGTGATTATTTGTAAATCCGAGAGAGTGTTTTCTCTTGAAGACTAGAGGAAGATCTAGTGATTGTAAAAGGTTTTTAAATACCCAAAAGCTTGTGAAAATAGAGAATTCCAATGAGTTCTTAGAGAACTGGACGTAGGCAAAGATTAACTGAATCACTATAAATTCGTTTGCACTCTCTTCTCGCTTAATCTCATAAATTGCTTATTTATATTATTGAGCGCATATTAGCATTGTTGGTTAATTAGAACTTTTAATTGCTCATTATTAGTAGCAAACCTATTTTATCCCCTCATAGTTTGTATTTTACTTAACAATTAGTACCAGAGCAAGACACTAAATTTTTTGAATTTAACATTCTAGGAGTCAAAGATTTATAGCAAAATGCATTGGAAGACTAGAATGAGAATTGCCATATGAACACATATGGCTGAATGCCAAGCTACAAATAGACCTTCTCTATTTTTCGATAGTAACTATAACCATTGGAAGGCTAGAATGAGAATTTATTTTCAAGCCAATGACTATGCATGTTGAAATATTATAGAAAATGACCCTACTATACCCACAAGAAAGTCAAAGAAAAAGATGTTAATAAAACCTCAAAAGAAATGGACATCATCGGACATCAAGGATGTGCAATAATGCTAAGACAATACATACATTATATTGTGTCTTAGATGTAAATGAATTTAATAGAGTATCAGGATGTGAAACTGC
>BRYF01000012.1:7002500-7005000 GCA_030159135.1 Actinidia polygama
GGTGACGCTCCACTCGGGGACATTGTGGCGGCAGCTAGTGGTTATGAAGGTGGCTTATGAGAATTCAGAGGTGAGCTTTGGCAAGCCGGGTGGCGCTGGGGCGTTCGTGAGCTGTGTGGGGAGGGTTGAGAATGGGTGTTTGTTGTATGTCTAAATGAACCACCCCAAAAAGAAAACAAATCATTTTTTTATGGAGAACTAGGTTTTTGGTGTTTAGGTGTGGTGAGGAAAAGTAAGACAATGAATATTCGTCTAAAAGAACAAACAAAAAAAGAGAAGAAAAAAATGAAGCTTTTTTGTATTTTTGATGGAGACATTGGTTTGGGTGTACATGAGTGGTTATACAATCTTGTTTTTATTGTTTATCCGTGTTGTTTCATATGTGCTTGTTTTTGACAACTCAAATGTCCAAAATATATATTGCACAGATTAATTTAGAGTATCAATTACACCGTTTATAAATGGAGAACCATTAAACTCTAGACAAAGTCCTTATGTATTGACTCAACATAGACATTTATAACACTTGAATGTGAGTTAAATGTCAGATCAAATGCTTCATGAGGCCTCAGTGACCATCACTCGGATTGTTCCATATGTGCTTGTTGGAGTCAAACTATATGCTCCTTCTATCCAATATTGAAGGACTACTATTATTTCATTTTGGAGTGTCCCAAAATGTATGTTCAAGTCCAAAAGTTAACAAATAAAATATTAGGGGTGAGCCAATAACCAAACCATCTGTCGAAACCATCCGATCCAAACAGATCAGTAAGAATTTGGTCGAGTTCGGGTGAAAATCTAACCAAAATAGTGAATTTCGGTCTGGTGGCGGGTTACGCTAAACATAGCCCACGTAAACCGACTCGACCGGTTATATGTTGTTAATGTGACCAAGTAGGATCTTGTTGTGCTCAAAACGAATAATCGATCACTCACACACAAGACAATAAAGATTTTACGTAGTTCGACCAACGATACCTACGTCCATAAAGAGAAAACAATAATCTACTAATCGAATGAATGGATTACAAAGGAGGAGACTCACCTCTGAACTCCCTACAAAACTCTGCTCTCAGCCCACAGCGCACCCACCAAGAAAATCTAAGCACCCTAGCCTCCTTTTATAAACCAAGGGAAAGAGGTGGTAGACTTATAACAGGATATTTCTCTCAAGAGTTCTAGATAACTCGAGAGTTTCAATTTCACATGGACACTCCATGTGAGCCCCAACCGGGCTTGGGCTTGGGCTTGACTACTAGATTTGGACTCGTCCAAGTGGGCTTGAACTCATCTAGATGGGCTGGACTCAACAGATCTAACATTGGTTCCTCATCTTCTGTTTCACCATGAGCTGAATAAGATCAACACTTGGATGGAAAATCTCTAAACAGATTAGCCACACACATTTTACACATCGAAGCAATTGCCGCTTCGATGAATTTTGCAGATCCAGAACCACACAGTTTTTATCTGAGTCGCTGAAATCGTATACTGAACAATATAGGTTTAACTCGTTGACAAACAGATTAGGCTTCTCCGAATTTGGAACGTCATTGAAAGATGCGTGGGGTTTCGCTATTTCCACTCCAGTGGTGTTATTCGACGGGAAAATTGCTGAAGTCATTCGTTTAACAACATTTAACTGAGCAGATACAAAAATTAGTTAACTTAATTTTTGTAAACTTTTGGTGGATTGGAGAATGTTCTATGTATCAAGGAAGTTATGCATCAGATACTCGACAGTATCAAGTATCTGAAGCATTATCAATCGGTAAGTTTCATTCTCACATGTTGTTAAATGCCTCAATGAATTGTGTGCATAAAATTGGGTGGAATATGAACTGATATCCCACCAACCCAACCGCAACCTTTTGACCCGTGCACAGGTGGTTCCGTGAAAAACTTTGGTCGGAATCTGTTCTTTAGATTTTCACCCAGAATATATTTGGGCGATGACGGATTATGGTCAAACCCGACCCGCCCGACCCGTGAACACCCCTATAAAATATGCAAATCTTCCATCTTATTTTTTTATATATATTATTCAAATAACATTCCAACTAAAATCAAAATTAAAGGCAATGATTATAGGAATAAAATTAAAAAGTTAACAAAAATTAAATGTAATAATTGTGTTTTTTAAAAAAGTTAAAATACCCAAAAGGAAACTTTATTATGAGATAGAGATAGTAGATTTTATTGGTTTTAAAAGTTTAATATATCTAAGAAAGTTAAAAAAAATGAATATACATCATGCAAGTATTTTTTATTTGGTACGTATATATATTCTTGGTGAATACCCACACATTCTAATTTCTAAGGTACTAAATTATGGGGAATTTATATATAATTTTCATAGCTCACTAAAAATATTAATTTTGTTTTAGTCTTTCACTTAAACCAATTGTATGATATGCATTTAAATGTAGAGGATTGTGCATATCATGGGTTGTTGGTTTGATTAGATTGTTGTAGAGGCCTTTTGAACATTTTGGTG
>BRYF01000012.1:7012500-7015000 GCA_030159135.1 Actinidia polygama
GGTGGAGATGAAATCAATCACGTTTATCTCGATTTGAAATACTGGCGACATAAACTATTGACAAATATGAATTTGACAATTCGAGAAGTTGGGTAAAGAACATGGCCGACGTAAGATAGCTTTGCATGCTGAGTAGCGATCATAAGAGACATTGGCGATGTGATATTCTCAAACTTTGATGATATTACCATTTTATGAACAATGTGGTGTCATGGTTATCTCGGATTAGGTCATCTCTTCTAGAGTTAATTTTGAATAGGTAAAAATTTGTCCTTCATCAGTTGCCCCCCTACTCGTGACGCCGAGGAGAACAACTTGACATCATCGAGTATCCGATGAAATGATGATAGGCGGGGTGAGCATGTAATGTCGACCATTAATGAGAGGTAAGTCCCTTCACCTGCAGAGGGCGGTGAAACGCCCTCGGTGACCAATTGAACTTCACTCGGATTGTTTCATATGTGCTTGTTGGAGTCAAACTATATACTCCCTCCCTCCAATACTTAAGTACTACTATTGTTCCATTGTTGAATGTCCCAAAATGTATGTTCTAGTCCAAACCCTTTCTTTTATATATTATTTAAATAATATTCCAACTAAAATAAAATTTAAAGGCAATGATTATATGAATAAAATTGAAAAGTTAACAAAAATTAAATGTAATAATTTTGTTTGTTTAGAAAGTTAGAATATCCAAAAGAAAACTTTAATATGGGACGGAGGGAATAGATTTTATTGGTTTCAAAGTTTAATCTATCTAAGAAAGCATCATCCGTATAGTAGTCAAACAGTGTAATTAAATTCAACTTTCATGTGTTTTTGGGTCTAATCTGAGTTAATCAGAAACATTATCTAGAAAAGAAAACATGTGAAATAATTTCATGATTCCTTATATCATGTGTTGAGTTTTTGTTGGTTTGATTAGATTTTTGTAGAGGCCTTTGGAACCTTTTGGGGAGCTTGAGAGTCGATAATATTATGTGATCATCAGTTAAACATAGAGGCAGCTAAAATAATAATTTTGGGGGGCTACCCCATATCACACAAATATTTTTTGGTCACACTTTACTTTTTTAATTCAAAAGTAAAAAAAAATTATTTCTTTTAATGGGTGTATTGAGATAAAAAGTTTGGAAGCCCTAAATCAAAAAGTAAGTTTATCATTTTTGGATAAAAATAAACTCTTGAGAAAATCTTAACATGAGTTTCAAAAGTAAGACAGGTAAGTATTATTTTTAAAACTACAGGAGAGATGACTCTATTTATCAAAAATCAAAGGGGAGGTCAATGAAATTTATCATTTATTTTTAAGTACATTATCATTGAGTACTTAAAAGGGAGGGAAATGTTAATGAATTCAATAATCTAGATTTAATATTTTTTAATTATTTTAGATTTTGTTAAGGTAAAAATTTGGGGCGAGCAACTAACCGTCAGAATTGGTCAAGGTAGTGACCTCAGTCACTTGTGTAGTAGAGACAAAAGCTACCGGATGGAGTGAGGTCGCTCAAAACCTCTCCGGTGTGGTGATGAGATCGTAGGAGATATTAAACAAAGCTCGGTAGAGAAGGAAGAGAGCAATAGCTTAAGAATTGCAATTGCAGTTACCTCTTTCTAAAGAATGATGAGTGACTTTTATAGGCGAAGAATTTACAAACGTGTGAGAAGATCGTGGCGCAATGACCGACCAACCTAGTAAGGAAGCCTTGACCAAAATAGTGGTGTAATGGGTGGAGTTTTCCATATGAAAGTCGTGCAGGAGATTCATTTAGTTATGTTGGTGAATCCTATGTAACTAAATGCAGATTATGAGACTGTAACCTCCTAAATTAAACCATATAAAATAGGTAGAAGACAAGTGCATAATCTAGATTCAACTTTCTCCTAATTGTAAACCATACCTGATTATATAAATGCGTTTTGGTATGTTTGGAACTTGCAACCCATTTGGTTTGAGAGGTTTGGCAAGAAATTATGAGAAATAGAATAAAGGTACTAATTATCTCTCTTATGTTTGGATCACAAAGTAAGTGAGAATGGGAGAGAAATGCTTTACTAAGTGTGTTTTTTTTATGATAGAAATGGTGAAAATTTGTGAAAAACAAAAATGATTGAATCTGTAATATTAATAATACCGAGATTGCTCATGAAAATACAAAGGAAGAAAAGTTATCATATGTTCCTATCTTAAACGATTTGCTTTCTAAACCATCCAAATTAATATGACGGTGATAAAACAAAATCATTTCTTTTTTTTTTATACTCATTTTTACAAAAAAAAAAAGACTGCATTTCTTTTCTTTTTTTCTTTTTTCTTTTTTCTTTTTATGTAGTTCACCACAATGAGAAGATTTATAAGAAAATTTCTTTTTTCTTTGTTAGTTTTAAAAAGAAAGTGGAAAGAAAATAAGAGAGGTGAACGGAACTATGAAAAATGATGACAGAAGAAAATAGGGAAGATGAAAATATCTTTTAATTTATTTTGGATAATGATTTTCAC
>BRYF01000012.1:7017500-7022500 GCA_030159135.1 Actinidia polygama
CAGTCCCGGCTTTAGGACCCCTCAAAAGCTCAAAATTTGGGGGCCCAATTGTTTAGAGGTATTATGTAGTGATCCATAATAAAGAATTAAATGATGTTTTAATAAGAGACCAAATTTCTAATAAAAAGCCAAATTTCGAATAAGAGATTCATTCTTCACTTGTACACTAGTGGGACCTAACCCTACTGGTTACGGTTGCTTCTAGAGAAAGAAATTTTTTAAAGTTGAAGTTGATAAAAAAAATTGTTCAACCATGTCTCAAGAAAGGATGAATGGATTAGTTATGCTATCTATTGAATCGGCTACGACAAATAATCTTAATTATACAAGCTTGATTAACACTTTTGCAGCCCAAAAAGAAAGAAAAGTGAATTTTAGATGAGAATACTTTTGAAAAGTTATTATTGTGATAAGAAGTACTGACATTTGGTCTATTACACTTGTAAGTTTAGATTTTTATTTGATTTTGTTTTTGTAAATTTTAGTTTGTGAAATTGTCGTTTGCTCTCACTATATGATGAAAAAAACACTCTTTAATAGTGGCAAATCCATAATTGTATAAAGGACCTCATCTCCAAACTTCGATTGATATCCCTAAAATCTCAAGGCCGGCACTGCCAAGGTCATCATCACAGACGTCCCGGATGCCCTTGGCCTCTCTCTCTCTGCGACTCCATTTGCTCCTTCACCTCTGAATCCGTCTCCTTCGTCCATTGTGACGTCACCTCCGACTCTGATGTCGGCGACGCTGCCGTGCCCAAGCACAGCCGGTTCGACATCATGTTCAACAACGCCGCTACTCCTGACAGCCTGCCGTTTCCATCCTCAACCTCAACCGCGCTGATCTCGAAAACATCTTCAACGTCAATGTCTTTGGCGCGTTCAACTACGCCAAACCATATATGGATCTAGGGGGGACGTAGGGGAGCGATCATACCCCAAAAGTTTGAAAGAATTCACTAACTATACTATAAATTTTAATATAATTCAAAAATTATATAGGTTAACCCCAAGTTTTTTAAAGATAATTTCAAAATTATAGAGGTTAGCCTCATAGTAAGAATCCTAGATTCGTCCCTATTCCAAACACACTGCAAGGGGTATGGTTCCCGCCAAAAAGGGGCAATCATTTTCACGAGCAGCGTGGTGTCGGTTACGGCTGGGATGGCCCCGCACCCGTACACGGCATCGAAGCACGCGGTGGTGGGGCTGGCGAAGAATTTGTGAATGGAATTAGGGGAATTTTGTATTAGGGTTAATTGCGTGTCGCCGTACGGAGTGTTCACGCCGATGTTGGCAAAACATTTTGGGATCAATGACAAGGAGGTGGGTGAATGATCGATTTCCGAGTTGGGGAACCTGAAGGGGGCGGTGATGGAGGCAGAGGACGTGGCGGCGGCCGCAATGTGGCTGGCTTGCGAGGAGAGCAAGTATGTGAGTGGGCTTAATCTGGTGTTGGATGGGGGTTATGGGACCATCAATCCTGGTTTTGTTGAAGCGGTGAAAAGACTCTGACTTCATTAGTTTTCTATTGGAATCGAAAGCAAGACATAAGGATATGTACATTTTGTACAGTTTATATTTATTTATGGTGGACCTAAGTCATACAAAAGCGTGAACGGGTGTGAGATTGGGGGCGTGAAAGCGGCTATTGTGAAATTATCATGAGAGCTGGGCGTCTCCAAAATATGGTATATAACTATTTGCATTACCAAGTACTCTAGCTCTATAACATTGAATATATTCTTTCATATGATATCTATATATATTTCTTTGTTGGACACAATACTATTGAAAGTTGTGCGGCTTAGTGGTAGCGTTCCGCGGTGACTTGGCTCAAGTGGGAAACCTTGGAATGGAATTTTTATCTACTATTGGCAAGAGTGAAATCACAAAGCTCAATTGAGGAGTGTTTTGTGCAATTACAGTGCATGTTTGGCCGAGCTTATAAGCTCTAATTTTTTAATTTGTTTTTGTTTTAAAAGTTGTTTCAGAATATTTTCAAGTACAATTTTAGTTTTTGTTTATCGGCAAAAACCAACTTACAAAAATTGAAAAATGACTGATTCTTTATTATAATTGGATTTTAGAATCATAATTATGATAAAGTAGCATGTCCTCATGCTGATTTTGTCGTTTCATTTCCTGGTTATTTGACTATTACGGAGGTCACTTGAAATGGAGGTTCCTATGCTACTTTGTATAGATTTTCGACGAGCAGGCTTATTGATCCATGCAATTTTCACCTGCAAAAATCTAAATGTAAGGGCTCATCGACTTGAGTGAAACCAATTTTGTTGGTCACAATCATACTCACCTCATATATTGTGTCAGCAGCATTATGTTCTGGATTTGCAAATTGAAATGCTCATTCCTATCGCTTATTGACTGGTGTGATATTTTTTTTTTTTTGAGAAACTCGAGTGTTTACATGTTAGGGCGGAGAACCCATATGTGAGAGATCAATTTCCGACTTGATCCTGCTATATTGGATATTGAATGTTGAACTGATGCTTCTATCTGTGTTGGAGGTAAAGATCAATGATTTGGTCCAATTCTTGCCCTCTGATGATCTTTGCTCTAAATTATATCCTTATTTCTGTCACATTCAGCTCATCTGTTTGGGCACTAAATCTCCGATCTGACAGTGTTTGCGTATCTTAGTTGCCATTATTTTCCCTTTTAGGATTGATTTTAAGTTTTCGACTATACCATTATTTTTCTGCCACAAGCAGTCAATTTTTCATAGTGCTTTTTCATGTATGGTTGGGAAACATATGCTTGTTTCGTCTTAGGATATGTCTATTGAATAAAAGGGAAAGGAAAAAACAAAATGGAGAGAAGCTAAATTCTTTAATTTTATTTTGTTGGGTAAGAGCAGGAGAATTAAACGAGAAGGAATTTCTAAAGAAATGAAGTCATGTTTTTTCTTAGGTACCCTTACAAAGATGAACTAGCGATTTCTTTCCTTTTTTATTTCCCTACATAAATCCTAGGTCCAAATAAAGCTTTAGACCATTTGATCATCGCTAACAATTCAGTCGCATCTATTTTGTTATCCCACCAGTGGCTGTCATTTGCTAATGTGGTAGTTTCGTAGCATTTGCTTGACTCTGATAAAAATGTATTACAGATGCACCTCTTTCCTAATTTAGGGCGGATGGTGTTAAGTCTGGATTTTTGTTTCGTGTATAAAACTTGCCTATAAACAGCGTTGAGTATCTCAATGTTGCACTTGCATTGGCTATTTTCATTTGTGTCCCCTTGTTTGGATGGATTTTTTTAACCCTGCTGTTTGCTTAGATTATGGTGCTCTGCTTTGTTCTATAAATGGGCTAAGAAAAATTAAAATTGTGTTATATTTCTCACTTGTTTCTTTCCATGTATATATAACAAGACATTTAGTTATTTGCTAGTTTGTTCAGAGATTTCATTGCATCAGAGGGGTGATTGTTTATTTTATTCTTTCCTTTTCAGGGACTTCCTTTTGACACCCATCTTTTTAACATTTGATTTTTTATGCGATGAGATTCTCCCATCACCACCAGCAGTCAATGGTGGTGGTGGTGGTGGTTCTTCTCTTCTCACACTTTATTCCGTCCACTTTCTGGTTTTTGTCTCTTTCCCTAAATTATGCAGTGCGACTCACTTCTTTGCTTTTTTTCTTCCTTATGACTGCTCTAGTATCTTAAAACAAGCGTGTGGACCGGACTTATATGTAGTCCAAGCATTTTGGTCTCGTTTTAGGCTTATTTTAATTATCTAAATCATTCATATTGTACACAGTATTGTAAAAAATCATGTTGATCAGACACATTCATTTAGTACTATTTCATAACTGAATAAATTCGTGTGACACACAAGATTATACCCATTTATTTTGATATAAATTGATATTAACTTACTATTGATTTGTATCGAATCTTCGTGATTTTTTACAGTATTAAACTCCTCGATAAGGTCTATAACATGAACGGTTTGAATCATCAAAATAAGCCAAAAACTAGGTCAAAATGTTTGTAGAGAAGCCGAGTCCATTGATGATGTTGTGAGGGGTTTCGACAAGAGATTTGTTGCAGCAGAATTGTTTGCAGAAATTTTAATTTCTTGGGTTTGTTCATTTAATAAAAGAATTTTGTAAAAAAAACTAAAATATCATAGTTGAATTGTAGAGGAAAATAATTGAATTATAATTTTCTCTTTATTTTAAAATTAAAATCTTGTTTTTTTTTTGTAGTATATATAAGTTTTGTGAAAAAAATAATTCTAATAATAATGTATATAATGAGAATCCCACAAAATATCAGATGGTGGGGCTGGGTTGAGATTCCAACTCAATTTTTTTCATCTTTAGATAACTTTTTTAATTTTTTTATCAAAATTTGATAATTTTTCAGTTCTTCTTTACGAGAAGAATCTGAAAATGTCTTCTAATTGAAAATAAAAACTCACTAAAATCCAAAAAAAAAACTATTTTTAGATATTTTTTATGAATAAAAATGTTTTTTTTCTAATCTCTTTTCAAAATTGTCCCAACTAGTTTCCAACAAAAAATTAGGTTTGTTTACTTTTATAAATTTGTTTTCGGTGGGGCTTTTTGTTTATATCTAAAACTTAAAAAATAAGAACAATAAACTGAAACGGTACCAAATAGGAGAGTGAGGCTATGTTTGGTAACAACTATTCAACTGACTTTTTTTTAGTTTATAAGCAAAAAAGTCAGAAAAATTGTTTTTTTTTTAATTTTTTAATTTTTACTTATTTTTAATTAAAGTAAAGTTAAAAAAAAAAGCCAAAAAAATCTTAACTTTTTGGTAGCAAGCTTAAAAAAAACATGACTTTTAACCATTATGAAACGGAGAGTACGCATAATCAAGGATTTATGTCTTTTCACTTTTCTAAAAAAAAAAATTAAATTTACCCATGGTAATCGAATTTTTAATATGTAGAGAAAAGAAGAAAATACTTTAATTTTAGAAAGTAATAAAAATATGTGTGAT
>BRYF01000012.1:7030000-7035000 GCA_030159135.1 Actinidia polygama
AAATGGGGTCCTCCTATTATGAGTTAATATAATAGTATAGAAGTCTTTTAAGTCCAATAAAAAATAAATAGACCCTAATTAACTTAAATTAAGTAAGGCTACATTAAAAAACTAAGGCCCAAATGTTTCATTAATCCAAAAGTGAAGTATTTAAAAGGAAAAACAAATGAAAAACAAAACGTGAAAGTTAAATCTCAACATAGGATCTCTCTCTCCTTCTCGGCTTCTTCACTTCTGCATTAAAAATAATTTTGCAGGAAAAATAGATTATGCTAGTTTGATTGATTTATTTGCTTCTAAAAATGCAAGAAGAGCAATGTTTAAGTGATACTTATTAGTTAATGTAATGTTAAGTACCTTTTGTGAATTCGACATCCAAATTGTTGTTAAGTTTTTTTGTTTGGGATGATTTGTATCTTTTGAAATTATAGCGTTTCTTTAAAAATGAAAGGCTCCAAATCGATTTTGTGCTTAGGGCCCCGAAAATCTCAGTGCCGTGAAGATCCTATACAAATCAAAATCTTTATAAGATTGGAGATGTTGAATATAAATGTCGTTGTATAGTTGACGTTATTTTAAAAGTTGATTATTCAAAAATAGTAATTGGAAAGCATCACAATCTCTGTTTGGTTTAATTTTACAAAATATATTTTTCATAATTTGTTAAAAAAAGATTGTTTTTGAACATAAATTTTTTTTTTTCATATATTATTCATTTTTTAAGAAAAATAATTTTGAGGATTTGAAGACGTATTTTTAATATTTTCTCAAAAAGTTTTTTTTGTTTTTTTAGAAACTCCAACAAAAAAAATTTCAAAAAACTTCAACCAAATAAATTTTCTGAAAATTACTCTAAAAAACTTGTTTTGAAAACTTGACCAAACAATAAAAAATAGAAAATGACAAATTATTATCACAACTTTTGAAACAGAAAAAAGTTTAAAAATAAAATATTTAAATTGACGCTTTCCACACAAGCAAATGTAGAATTCATTCTCTAACATTACCAAGTAAGATACTAACAAGTATGTACAAAATGTTGACCCCAGGCGTAGCTCAGTTGGTTTACAGGTGGCAGTTTGCATCTAAATATGCCGGTTCGAGTCATGGCAGCCGCAGTGTGGGAGTGTCACCCATGAAATATTGGGTGGACTCCTTGTGGGCACTATGCACCGGGCCTCACATCTGTTGGGCCGCTGAGTACCTGATTTACCTGTCATGCCAGTCCCTTGGGGCATGGCGGCATGGCCCGGCTAAGGTGTCCGGAACAACAACTTTTTGCATTCAAGTATGTACAAAATGTTTGAAAAAACAAAAACAAACACCATACTTACAAGAATTGTTGTTGAATGCTGGTTAATTACGAGTAGTAACACTCAAGCCAATCAGTCTCTATAACTAAAAAACTTCCCTACAGACTGGTCGTTATTCATGGTATATCATCAACATATCGTATAGATTGCAGTATCGATGAGATCCCATGAACACGATCAAATTGGAGTAATTTGGGTGCACTCACAAGTCATGTATTATGCGCAAGGATTCTTTTATAGTTATTTCGCTTAACTTAAAAGGATATGAGTATCCATTTCTTGATATTCCACTAAATACTATAATCATTATTTACTTGAATGTATATATTCCAATATTAGGTAAATCTTTCATATCAGATCGTGATTCGATGAACTTGAATTTAAGAAATACGTTGCTGAGAGACAAAATTGATCATTCCCAAATAGTTTAAGGGATAAAAACGTAATCAACCCTTAAAAACCGTTCACTAGCTTTGATATTGTGGATGAGCTCCTATTCTTTGAATCTCAAAGGTTCCTATCTGGCACAGAGACCTTTGTGCTTTGTCCTATCGTCGTTTAGATTCTATCTCCCGTAATCTTGTGTTTAAGTTTGTATTCCTATGCTCCGCTCCCATTTTTTGTTGTTCGTCTTTATGCTGTTCTTACGCGCATCTTGACTAATCTTAATGATCGGGTAAATCTTTTGTGGCCTCAATGTTTGGAAGGTTGGGGAACAAGTCTTTGAGATGCTCTCTCCTCCACTCAACCAAACTCTAGGATTAGGTAATATTTGTTGATAATGTAAACTTGTGATTAACAATAGACCTGACCACTTTTAAAAATTTGAAAACATAATTGTATTTTAAATTAAATAAAATTAATTCGGTTACTAATTTAATATTCGTTTTCGCGAGATGTGTGGTATTACATCCTCCTCTAACTTGCTTGGTGGGTGCTCCATCCTCAGCAAATATCCACAGCATTGTCATCTTGATGACCTACAATCTTTGAAGAGCCATATGTTACAGGCTAATTTTGACCTGGTTACTTGATACGCGGAGCGTACATGTATCGAGAACAAATCAAGGCATTGAACAACATAACTCTCTCTCTCTCATCCTGAAGGATTTAGCTTTAAGAGTTACTTGTGACATAACCGATTTTTAAAAATTAGAAAGGCTTAATTATAGATACATTCCCTAAATTATAACGTTTTGTCAATAACACTCCCTCAATTAAAACCCGACCACTTACACCTCTTAACTATTGAAAATTAGGAAAGATTAACGGAATCTATGCAATTACTATAATACCCCAAATATTTCAATGAACTAACTCTCTATCTTTCTCTCCTTTATGCGTTCTTCCTCTCTCTCTTATCTGCATTGCTCTTTTCTCTCCTGCACTCTGCTCTCTCCCCACGCCGGAACCATCACAGATTCAGAACAAGTGATGCGAGCATTAGCCAAGCTCATATCCTTAACGCACCCAAGTCTTAACCTTCCCCATCTGACCCTCGAATCCTTCATCTCGAGCCCACGTCCAAATCAAGGCTCGACCCACAACCACAAGCCCCACGGACGATGCCATTTCTCCGCATGCGCTGGTGTCGACCCAGATTTCCGCACCTTCCCTTTCCTTCTCCAATCCAAACCTCTCTCATCACCATGTACTCTGCTTGTGACGGTCTGGGTTTTTCCCAACAAGTGTTCGATGAGATTGTCCAATCGGATTTACCTTCCTGGAACTCGATTATAAACGCGAATGTGAAAATGGTTCTGGGTGAAATTGCGCGACAGATGTTTGATAAAATGCCTGAACGAAATGTGATATCTTGGAGTTGTATGATGGATAAGTATGTGAGGTGCGGTGAGTGTAAAGAAGCGCTGGCATTGCTTAGGGAGATACAGAAGTTGGATAGCGTGGATGTTAAGCCCAATGAGTTCATGATGTCTGTATGTGAGGACGGTTAGGTGCTCCCGAGCATAGGAAGTGGGCTCATTCTTTTATTGACAAATGCGGGATGAAGATTAATGTTGTTTTAGGGAGTTGTTTGATTAAGCAAGGAAGAATTTGTGCAGGTACTGAGAAGATAAAGTACTGGTTTTCCTAGAGGAAGCTCCAAATATAGAGGAGTGACCTTGCACAAACGTGGGAGATGGGAGGCTAGAATTGGCCAATTCGCAGGCAAAAAGTAACATGATCGTTCTCGTTTTATTCTTAATTTTCACACACAAAAAAAAAAAAAATTATGTTGGATTGAACTTTAAACAAGTCTACATGCAACTCCATTACAAAACAACTTCTACATACACTCTTTTAAGGCTACTTCCAGCCAGGAAGGGAAGAGGAGAAATAGATGAGAGAGAAGATATGGAGTGGGCTGTGTGTGTATATAGTGTGTATAAGGGTAAAAAAAAGGTAGAAATGGCATTGTGGGCATTTTTAAAAATAGTTTCAGTCAATTAACCATTTTTTGATTACTTGAGTGGCGGAATGAGATAGAGGGGTGTTAGTAACAATTTTCAAAAGTTAAGGGGTGTAAGTGGTCGGTGTTTTAATTGAGGGGTGTTAGTTTTAAAATGTTAAAGCTTAGGGGATGTTGCTTTAATTAAGCCTTTTAGAAACTATGGGCCAAAATTGAAAAGGTTTTTGACCATTTTTTTTTGATAAAAACGAAGTAAAGTTGTAAACTTCTAAATGTGGTGATAAAATCATACGAAGATTGTTGAAAATCAATAAGGGATGAATGAAATATTGCCTTTTAAAATAAATTAATTAAACTAATAAACTTATGGTTATAACACTCAATACTACATTGATTATTGAACATAATTTGGTGAATTTATATATAATAATAAGTGTTAGTATAATATACTTTTATTAAATTTATTTATCAATATTAATAAACTTTTAGAAATTTTTATATACTTTTCATAAATTTTAATGTATTTTTTTCACATTAACTATACTCATTAAATTATGACTAGTATTTTTCCAAATTACTATTATAAAATTTAAATCCTAACCTTCTCTTGCTACATCTTAAACGAACAAGCCAGCACGTTAAAACTCTAGCATGACACGGGCACAATAATGATGAGATGGACTATATTTGGGTGGTTATATGAACAAACCTTAATTAATTAAGATTTTTGATGCAATAAATTTAATTATAAAAAAAATTATAATACATACGATACGAACATAATTAGTCACGATACAGATTGATTGGACTTAAGTTTTATCAAATGCATGACACAGGACGATACAAAATACGATAATCATTAAAATAAATAAACCGAATTTCTAATGGCCGTTTGGTACCTCTAATTGTACTAAGGATGTTGATAAAGAAATTTCAAACTTGGGCCACTTGGCCTAACCCCTCACGTCAGAGTACATATCCCATTTAAATACATGTCATACAATAAGGGTAGGTCGGTAAAACATCACATCAAAATACTTCTAATTAACCTCCCATACGTATACGGTATACATACAAAACTTTACTACTACTCACCACCACCGGATACCGGCCGGCAACATTTCCCGGCAAAAAAAAAACATGCCGTTTTATCATCGTAAACACCTACCTTACGGTAACCCACTCTCACTCTCCGACTCCCGATCCGGCGAAGCCGACGGCGTGTAGAACAAAGGCGAATCGCAGGGAGTCGAATACGGCGTCGTTTCGCGATCGCC
>BRYF01000012.1:7042500-7045000 GCA_030159135.1 Actinidia polygama
AAAAATGTATGTAAAGAGAGAGAGAGAGAGAGTGTGTCTCAACCAAAATTCGCGTTCCTTTTAGAGAGATAAAAGTTGAATTTATATGGCATAGCTCGGCGCGTGCTTTGACGCGCTAGCTGTCTTGTCACTGGACAGACTACAACTCGGTGCGTGTTCGCATACGCCGATCATTGAGTTAGTGAGTAGGTGGATGACCCAGCCACGCTCTTAGGGCCTGGATGGTTGCCTGTCATCATGCCGATGACGTCTTATCCTCGGCATGAGAGCTGTCAAAAGAAGCTTCACCGTGCAAGTTATCTTCTGTCTCCTGACATACTTTGGGATCGCCGCCGACCGTTGCTCATTGTCGAAACTCCAGTGTAGTTACTCCATCGAGTTTACTAAATAACGACATCTTGAGAGTAATAGTAGCCTTAGCTCGGATAATGCATGTGTTCATTGGTGTCTCGATCGAGCTCTGGCGCAGGGCCACCGATCTTACTTCATAATGATAGCCCGGTGGTGGTACCCACCTTAGCAAAGCCAGATTTCATAGCTGTATAATTTATCCCCTTACATAATAAACCCAATCTATCTCCAAATCAAATCTAAAATCACAACCCCAAAATTAACCCCCAAATCAAACCCCAAATTAACAAACACATTTCTCAAATGTATGTGTATATATATATGGAGAGAGAGATGGTAGGTGACGATGTAGGTGGTGGTGGTGGTGGTGGTGGTGGAGGATGCAATGTGATGGTGGTTGTATGGAGTGTGGCCATGGTTGTTGGGAGATGAGAGAGAAAATGGCTCAACCAAGGGTATTAAGGTAATTTTAACATAGCTATTAACTATGTTGAGAGAGAACTACTGACAGAGGAAGTCAGTATAATTTGTTAAATGGTAGAAGAGAATCTGCATTAAAGGCAAACTTTAAAAGAGTCAATATAATTTGCCTTTCTTATTTTAACAGGTTTTCAAAGAACTAAAACATTAATTCCAGATTGTCCAGATTTTGACATCAACACCAATTGCTACGATTTCGACCCCACCATTTGGTTTTGTGGTCCTGTAGATCCCATCACTTGGTACTTAAAAAAATAAAATGTTTAGATATTGAAATAATTGCATGGATCATAGTTTTTGAAAGTCAAAGGAAAAAATAAAAATATCAGTTGATTTTTTGACTATAGTTAGTCTCATGAATGGGCCAGTGTATTTGGCCCTGGAATCCTTCTCCATAAAAATAGAGTAATATGTAGGGATGACAATTTTTTCTGGAAAATCGGGTCCCCTCCTCTCCCCTAGTAGGACTTGTTTGGGGTAGGAATTGTAAATCGGGTCGGGTTTAGTCCACTAAACTTCGAACCCGTCCCGATTATATGTAAATAGACAAAATTACCCTTATTTTTTTAAATTATACCGTAATATCATTACTATATATATATATATATATATATATATAATTCAAATAAATATTAAACGGAGCGGGACGGGGGCGGGGATGGGGTTTTGAATCCCTACCCGTCACGGGTTTGGGACGGGGTGAGAGAGGGTTTTCTTAATCGGGACGGGAACGGGTTGGGACAACCCCGTTCCGAACCTGCCCCATTGCCATCCCTATTAATATGGGATTGGTCTCAAAATAATTTCTGTTAGTTGGGTCCTCCACTTGCAGTACAAAACTACAAAGAAAAAAAAAAGATCAGAAAAAAAGAGAAATAATTTTTGCACTTTTTTTTTTACCAAATACACTCTATTTTTTGTCCTTATTATGAAGTGCATTTGGTAATTTATTTTTCACTCATTTTTTTTTATCAAATACACTCTATAATAAGGACAAAAAATAGAATATGTTGGGTAAAAGAAACGAGTGTAAAAATCATTTTTCTAATAAAAATACAAAACAAGGAATAAAAAAAGGAACTCCTTTCAACATAAATGACAAAACTGGCTATTCGAAAATTAAGTAGACTAGGCTTTTGTTATGAATAAATATGTGGTCAATTCCATTTTGTTTTTTTAATGAAGGTCACATCAGATAAACATACTCCTTCAAGGCTTCTTCTGTCTCAAATTTATTTGTTAAGTTTTTTAGGAATTTAAGGAGATAAAAATAATACATTTAAATAGTCTAAATTCATAAAATTATTTTTCAATTATTTAAAAATATTTAATTTTTTTCAATTATTTAAAAATATTTAAAATTAAAAAATTTATTTTGTCACATCAAATAAAAGGAGAGAGTAAAAGTGAAATATTTCAGTGATTGACTTTTAAAAATGGATAAATATTTTAGGAAATATAAAAAAATAAAAAAGTGAACAAACAAAAAGATCAGAGAATTTGTTAGCTCATATTAGAAAATCTAGTTTTTTTAAGGAATAAAAAAATAACGCACTTAAAAGTTTGAACTTTTTATAATTTTTTATAATTAGGCTCTGATTGGACTAGCTAAAATTTATTTATTTATTTATTTATTTGGGATATCTAAGAAATCATGTAATTTTTCCGT
>BRYF01000012.1:7070000-7072500 GCA_030159135.1 Actinidia polygama
AAAAACAAGTGTCAGTACCAACATAAAAAGTTCATAAGTATGAAAATTGAAAATTTGATAAAGTGAAACTTATTGTCTGGGAGACGGCCAATGTGCCTCAGGAACGAGAAATACCATCGTCCCCAGCTCGGAACTCCTATTTACCCAAAACCCAAATAAACGCGTTGAGGAACAAGTCCTTGTTTGGATTGTCAGTGACCAACCTCGTTAGCAATTGGCGAGAGTTCCTAAGGCACAAATAGTGGTTGCCCTTGAAGAATGGTATGCCCGGCTCCCTCTTCTTCCGCACCACAATATAGACATACAGCATGTCCGCAGCACTGAAGGCGAGCTTCATTTGGTGCATCAAAGTATCCACCGCAACCACAATTCGGACGAAATTAATGGATACTTGCATGAAGGTGAGATGGCAACGTGCCATCACCTCTTTCAGCATTGGGCTGATGTGGAACCAAAGCCCAGCTTGGTGGATCAACCAAGTGCAAACTGGGATTCGATCCCTGTTGCCCTCCACTAAGTTGGCATCCTCGTTTGGCCTGGGATGCTCTATTTGAACGTCTTTGAATATACCGTTGTCGGTCCTGAATTTGTTTAAGGTTGCATCATCATGGACCAGCAGCTGAGCTCGGTTCAACTCCATGTTCTAAAAACAGAAGCAAGTCGGTCAGAACGAGCTCAACCAGGCAGTTGTGACAAGCTTTGGGGAGCATAGTCAAATGAGCTCGCCGTAGCAACGAGCTCTGCCCCACTAAGACTACTTACTATTTTCTAATGGACAGTTATCAAACCCTCCTACTGCATCGAACCTATCTCGGCAACAGAAGGGCTTGGGGGATAAAACCATAAGATTAATAATTCTACAGGGCAGCCCAAAACCATTTAATTAGGGAAAACAAGTCCAGGACAACCCAGCCTACATAAGCACAGAGCTCTAGCAATGGCGGAAAAGCCAAAGTCATGGAATTTGAGACAAACAACCAAGAAGCAAAAAAAAATCAAAGCAGACTCTAAGGAATCAAGCATAGAAATCTTACAAAGCATGAAAAACATAGGAAAGTTGCAAAAAAAACCAAAAAAGTTGCATAAAAAGAACAAAGATTAGAAACTTACCAAACACTAAAGCCAGAGGAGATTAACGAAAAGAAGGCCAAAGAACAGTCGCCGACAACTAGACAGAGACGTTTCTGGCAAACAGACGAAAAGCATGCACTTTCTCTCTCTAAAATGCTTCCAAGGTCTTGTGAATAGTAATGAAGAAAGGAAGACAAACAGACCAACATAAGGAAGGTGAAAAGGCAGGAAGACAACCCAAACATGTCCTAGTGCGGGCATCGGTTCACGCACGGGAAATTACTCCTGAACCAACGAAAGAGGAATGCGTGGCAATTACCCAGACACGCATCCCCATGAAACAAGCCCTAGGGGTAGGTGGGGGACCTCGGCACCAGAGCTAAACTAAGCTCTCGGACTAACCAGACAAAGACATGTGGCTCAAATAGTACAATGAAATGATAGACCTAAACAGAAAGAAAACCAAGCTCCAGGCTCAAAGTATGAACACGTCCAGTCCACATCAGCTCGGCAAGCATTGGCCCAGCTCATGCGAACTAAGAGACAATTGTAAGGGAACAAGATATACAATGACAGATTTTGGCCATGCTAGGGCAAGAGTCTTTGTCGAGCTATCGCTATGAAGCAAGTTTGGTGGTCCTCTACGCTGAAGCTCGAGGCAAACACTACCGAATATAGGCACTATCCGAGCTAAGGCTACCGTTATTTTTGAATTGTCGCTATTTAGCAAGTTCGGAGGAGTAACCACACCAGAGTTTGGACGAGGGGCAACGATCGGCGGCGATCCCGAGCTGTAGTCTGATGACAGCCTACTAGCTAAGCCCTAGGGGCATGACTGGTTAGCCACCTACTCACTAACACAGCGATCGTCGCATACCATCTCGTGTCGTGCTGTAGTCTGTCCAATGACACAACAACTGGCGCATCAAGGCACGCGCCGAGCTGTGCCATATAAAGTCAGCATTTCTCTCTCTAAAAGGTATGCGAAGTTCTGAGAAACACACACTCTCTCTCTACATACGTTTTTTGGTCATCTAACTTGACCGTCAGAGAGCCATTTTTCGAAAACAGCTCTGGCGACCGATCTCACTTTTTCTGTGTCGCAGCTAGGCTCACGCCGACTGATGACTGACTGCAACTACCCATACAGCTATAGAACCACCGCAGGTGTTTATCCTCGAATTCCTTTCTCTCATTATCTAAACTTACAACCCTATAATATATATATATATATATATATTAAATGACGAATTTAATAATGAATTAGTATAATGAGTTTAAACTGTCTAAATAATGGATTTGTATGTCACATTATTAATCAACGTTGTGTGTAAGGATTTATAAAAACTATTATTGTGCAAAAATGTCACATATTTTATAAGCAATGTGTAACATTTGTTTTGAAAAAAAAGGCGGATTACAAAAGAAG
>BRYF01000012.1:7100000-7102500 GCA_030159135.1 Actinidia polygama
AGATGACCTCCTAATTATCGGTAAAAATAATTTTTGTTCAATATAACCAATTGGGCCGGCCATTTGTACAAAGCCTTGGCTGGTGCGTGCCCATTAACATTGACCGGGACTGCATCTCTATCTCCACTTTCCAGTCCAAGCTTGCTTAGCCCAACCCTCAATATTTATACAATAATGCTACTAGAACACTGAATTATACACATATTTGTACAAACTCTTGCAGATAGGAGTGTGAGACCCACATGATAGTGTGTGAGGTCCACACACCTGATGTGAGAGAATTACATGTATGTGTAGAAGTGTATGTGTTTGTAGCATTTTTCATATTTATGTCACCAAAAAGGTGGCAACTATCCATCGTGTTTCAGATTTTGAATGTTTATAGACGGAATAGGGATATACATTTTAATACATAAATTCGCAAAATCTCATAAAAACTAAAAGTTTACGTACATCTCAATATCTCAACCAATTTCTAAGAAAAGTTTGTTTGTTACTATCACTGTTCCATTTTGTTTGTCCCTTTCGAATGTTTTAAGTTTTTAAAGAAACAAATATTTAGCAACCAAAACCAAATCAAAAGGTATTAATTTCCGGAATTAGCCCTATATTTCCAATTTTGAAAAGTATTTACGATCATTTGTAAAGAATAATTTTAAATTTTAAAAAGTTTTATGCTTTAACTTTTCGAAATAGACAAATAAACATTTTAAAATGAAAAGAATGACAAACAAAGTTAGAGGAAGGGAGTATAACATTACTCTTTTGAGAAATAAAACTTTCACCCATAAATAGTTGCTAACAATTAATTTATTCCAATAAATTGTGATGTGAAAACCTATGTTTGGGGTGAGAGAGATGAAATTTTGAGTGCAATTGTGATACATGTAGTCCTATATGGTATATGTGACTTTTTGGGATTTTTTATTTTTTGAATTATTTTATTTGTATTGAATTTTTTTTGTCTTTTTTGGACAAAATCTTTTACTTTCCCATTTCGCCTTGAATTGAGAAATCAAAAAAAGTAAGAAAATAATTTTTTAACGAAAAAAAAAACCAATATTAATTGGTTATTTGAATTAATTTTGTTTTTAGCGACTTAAATTTTTTTTTCCTATTTCACTAATCAAGATGAAGTAGAAAAGTAAAAAATTGACAAAAACAAAGATAATAGAAATAATATTATATATAATACTATGATCGCACACATTGGTGCAACCTCTCTCAAATGAGTGTGTGAGAGTCATATAGTCGTAGTTCATGGAGCCCACACACTTTATGTGAGAGACTTTGTACACTTGTGTATTTTCTCATCCACCAAGGTTGTGTTTGGATTAAAATTCAAGTGGAAAAAAAAAAGTTAGACGATCTAATGTTTCCAAATAATTAGATTCTCACAAAAATTTTGATTCAAATACAGCCTAAAAGTTAAACCCAACCCATGAGAATATAATTCCACAAACGTAGGAAACTTCCATCAGACATTCATGTCTTGCCCCCTCCACTCAAGTGTGTGAGTCTAACAACCAATGTTTGTTGGTGACTAAATATTCCAAATACAATCAAAGCCCGTGATTGCTCCAAAACCATGTGGGTAACAAAAGAAAATAAATGATCAAGTGATTATTACTCATGTTTACAAAATGAAATGATCGAATCGTGAAGGATTGTAGAGATTGGATCAGGACGTGGTGCTCTTTTCTAACTTGTTCACGAAAAAATATCACCTCAATATGGCAATGCACATCGCAAAATGAAACAATCCACACCGAAATCGAGCAGAAGAACAATCCTAACAACCTACGAACTGTACGAAATGCAAAATTCAAATATCTTTTGTAGTCTCAAATAAGGGTGCAACAGTCTTTTTGCACTAATAAAGGATCTAAGCGGATAACAGTTCAACTAGGGGCAGCCGCATGTGAATAAGTTATATAAGGAGGTTATAACTGTAATTTTCTCTTTTTTGGGGGCAAATATAAAATAAATAAAAAAACCTAAATTACTAAATATCTCAACACCTGAACTTTAAAAAAATATATAATTATACACATGAACTTTGAAGTATGTCATCAATAAGACTCCCTAAGTTCAAATTCAGTCAGAAACTAGATGGAACAATCAATACTGGCTCTAATTCTTAATTATCGTCGAATTAGTAGTTGCAATCAGATTATAGATCCAATCGAAGATGGTCAGCGTCCAAAGTATTAGGGCATTCAAGTCAGCGTCATGTGTAGCCAACTAAGCGCGTAAGCATGTACTATTACGTCCAGTTTATACTGCATTTGAGTTTAAGCGTCTAATAGATGATAAACTTCAAAGTTTAAGTATTTAATTGAAGGCTTATATAGTTCAGGTATCTATAAGACATTTGGTTAAAAGTTTAGAGGATTTTTTTGATTTTTTTCTTTTTTTCTTTAAGAAATGTACATCGCTATTGGCTATTTGTTCCTAAAAAATGGTGATTACACTTTAGGGAACAAAAGGTGGTCTGAAA
>BRYF01000012.1:7162500-7167500 GCA_030159135.1 Actinidia polygama
TTGGAAGGAAGAGAGAGAGAGGAGATTTCTTGGCACGAACGCCTCCTGAATATTTTACACGTAAGTCAGTGATTGGATTTCTTTGGGATTCTTCCAACGGATTTACGGTCTGGCAGTTATATGCTATGTTAAGTTTTTACCCTACGCGTTTACAATAATATCACTTTGTTCCATTTATTTTTAATTTGTGTCATTCAAACCCTTACTGCTATACAATATAGAAAGCGAGAACTTAGGGAGGTTTTGATGAAGTTCCATAATACTTTTTATATTCTTAAATTACCCATATATAACTATTTATTGTTATTTTAAATTTTGATAACCCCTTCAATTTTTAATTCTTTTGAATTGGATTTATTCGCATAAAACAAAAAGCTCTATTAAACTGCTTAAATTTAGATTTAAAATTATGTAATCTCTAATTCAAATATTTTTGATTTGATTTCTGGGATTTGAGGACACCCATTAAGTGTGCACACCGTTTAGTTTTAGGTAAGGTGTTAGTGTGATCTTTCTGTCCATCTGATCGTTAATTAAGAGCTACATGACCTCTTCTTGTGAGGTCACATAACTTTTAAGTATCGCTTATTGGAATATAAAATGGACTAAAGAACTACTTTGATATTTGACTTAAAAATTAAAGAATATTGATTGATAAAATTGAAAGTATAGGGTGAGAAGTATTTTTTTTTATTAGAAGTGCAATAGTGCAAAGTGTAATTTAACTTATGTTAATGGCATTTTCGTCATTTTACAGCGCCTACGTTCATAATGCACTTTTTGTTGGATTAATTAATGTAAATCCAGTTGGATTGAATATACTTTACCCAAAATTGATGGTACAAAATTTTAAGCAAAAAGGAAAGAAAAAAAAAAGGAACAGAAATTGATGGTACACATTCTACATGGGTTTTCTAGAGCACATTTTTAAAAAAAAAATTATATAAAACATTCTACATGAGTTTTTCTTTTTTTTTTTTCATAAATAATTGTCGAGAGAAATTTTTTTGACTAGCATTTTGAGAAAAGAAAAAGTTCATATAAATATTTTCAGAGTAACTACTATGGTTGGTTAGGGGTGTAAAAAAAATCCATGGCCGAAGACCGCTCGTGGCCCGTCCAAGCCCTCCCAAAGCCTAGTTTAGGCCCGAGCGGAGCCCGTCCAATTGTTAAGGGCTAGCTTGGGACTAGGTGTTCCAAACTAGAAGTCCCGCCCGAAAGCTCGGTCATGAAGCCCACCCGAAAGCTTGAAAGTGGCCCGTCCAATAGATATTCGGCCCCGAAAAGAAAGAAAGAAAAGTATTAAGTTAGTAAGATAATACACTATCTCTCACAACCACATTGTTAAAATTTAAAAAAATGGTTGAATCCCGCCTATCCAATGGCTCGAGTTTGAGCTTGAGCCCAGTGCCTGTCCAACCCTTGGCCTTGGAATTTTTCAATTTTGGCGGCTTAGCCCGACCTGAATTTTGTTTGGAATTCTATGGACTTTGGGGAGGTCTGTCCAAACTCGGTGTCTTTCGGGCCAGACGGACATTTTTTACATGCCTAATTATGATTATTTAAGGCTTCATGTAGAATTGGGATTTCATACAGGGTAAAATAAGTAAATTATTTAAAACGATTTTCAATAAATAAGTTATTATCATTCTTTCTTCATGTAAAATATTATCATTCTAAAAGCTTTGAATGAAATAATCTTTTTTTTTTCAAAAAAAAAGCTTTAAATGAAATGAGGGGTAAAATGGACATTGAATACCAAGTTGACCTATTCTTTAACCAGCTCTCTTTGATGGCGACTTTTTTAATTTAAAAGTAAATAAACTTAAAAGAAAAGAAAAAGAAAAAGAAAAAAGAGGCTGAGGTATGATGAAAGAACTCAAAGAAGGGTAACAAATACATAACCTGGACAGTAAAATAAATAAATAATAATAATATAAAAAATAAATACAGTCACGTAGGCATGGATTTAGTTTCCATGTGAAACATGAAGGCACGTTGATGTTAAGTTGGGCTCATTTATGCATTTTAATTATGATTTTATTTTAGAAATCGATGATCAAACTGAACGATTCAACACACTGAAAAGTTTGACAATACAAATCAACAACAAGCTATATGACAAAACTAATAAATAGCCTTTGAAAAATAAGCATCGCCCCGTGTCATACACGGATAAGTGATTACAAATTAATCTTAATCTAAATGAATGCAATATTTTACAATGTTAAATTAAGGTTTTTATAATATGTCTAAAATTTTATTTTTATTAATATTTTTTTTAGGTTGGGAAGATCTTGAGTAATTATTTGCGTAGGAATGTGAAACATCTAGTATTTTCTTTATTTATGTTTTATTCATAATTATTTTCTCTAATAAACATCTTTAAGAAAACTTTAATTTATAGTTTATTTTAGTAAAATGACTACAAAAATAATTAGAAAAAAAAATTTATTGAGAAAATCCCATGTAGAAGAAAGAAACAATGAGAATACTTATTTTTAGGAAACTAAATTTGCTTAGGATATAGTATACATTATTTTTTTTCTTTTTGTAAAAACTCTATTTCAAGAGAGAGAAGGGAGATATTTAGGTGGTAGAGGGATTTGAAAGGAGAGCATATAGAATTGACACGTGAATTTTTTTTTTCTTTTAAATTTTAAGAAAATGTCACGTGATATTACATTTGTATAGTTTAAAATATAAATAACCAACCAAAAAATACTGTCAAATTATAAGGAAATGATCAATCCCTGATAACCTCTCAATTAATGGAAAAAAATAATGAAAGGAAAATGGAATTACATATAAATATTTATTTTTATGCACAATCAAACAAGAAATGAATCGTTTTGAAAAACACATACAAATTCATTTTCTTGTAATTTTCTCAACCCAACCAAAAAGAAAAAGGAAAAAAATTGTTATTCTTCATTTAATTTTTTAAATATTTTTTGTCCATTTTATTTTCTCTCCTCAAATCTTTTTATTTCCTTCTGAAAATTTGTGTCGAGATACAAAATATACTATTTAGATAATAGAAAATGCTAACCACATTGCGGTTTACTGCGATTAATACAAAATGTACTACTATATTTATATAATAGAAAATGCCAACAACATTGCGATTTAATATGGTTGGTGGTTAGAGCGTCAAGAGTGCATTAAAGTGTGTAAAACTATATATAAATATGTGACAGGGTGGTGGGGATAGAAAGGAAATCGAACGTATCAGTGATTGATTGAGTGAAAGTTGGGGAACGTATCAGTGATTGATTGAGTGAAAGTTGGTGGTAGAAGGCTGCTTGCCGGACCTGCGAGATAGGAACAGTGAGAAAGACTGATTAGAGTTGTTTTGAAACGGTTCTCTGACGATCAAGTTAGTGACTAGAAATATAGAGAGAGCATATAACATATAGCTAAAAGTTGCGTACATATGAGAGAGAAAGGCCTGATCTTTTATAGTGCAACTCGACGCTTGCTTGGAAGCGCTAACTATCATGTCAGTGAGTAGGCGCTCATCCAACCATGTCCTTAGGGTATGACTGATAGGTAGCTTGTCATGTCATCGACTTTTGAACCCAGACGTGCAGGTGGCAGAGGAAACTTCGCTGTACAAGTTATCTTTGACCCTGATGTGCCTTAGAATTACCATCTGGTCAAGTCCTCCGATCGAGTTCCAGCGTAATGATGCCATCCTAACTTGCTAATAATTGATAGTCCGGCGGTGACACTTGCCCTAGCTCGATAAAAAATTATGAATGATATTTTATTCTTCCACAATATTATTTTGTTTGGCACAACTTTTTATTTTTCATCCGAACAAAAAACATCTAAAGTTCTTTTAAGAGCTAGTTTTGAGAAATTACTACTAAGTATTCTGATCATTTTAAATCTGCTTTCAAAAATTAATTATTTTTAGTAAAATTGAAAAGTTTTGACAAACACCCACAATAATTACCCGAAATACTACTAAAATTAAATTTTAATTCTTCTTATTTGTATTTGTAATTGGGTCAACATTAAGCAAATCAAATAATAATTAGCTTAACAAAATTAATAATTGGACAAAGCCATTCAACGAGAGGAGTTTCTCAACCTCATAATTTTGTAACAAAAGTTCACTTAGACTTCTCTTATTTTAGTGTGAGAAATGGTGAAGACTCCTCTTTGAACTCTTCCCATAATTATTTTTAAAACTGTTAAAGGCTGATCTAGAGGATAAACTAGTGCTGTCTTTATTTGAGTAGTTATGTTAGGTTAACCCAACTAGGGTATCAAATGATAAAAAAAATAATAATTTAATTGCTAGGTCAACATATCATATAAATTTAGTATCCATTAATTTAGAAAATTCGATGTTATCATTATAGATTGATAGTAGTATATAGGAAATTGTGATGGAGGATAAGTTTAGCTAGATTGGGGGTTCATCTACTTGATTTTGACGCATCTGTCGTGGGGTAAGTGCCATGAGTTGAGATCGATACTTCACATGAAGTGGTCAACAGGTTACATCTTGCGTTGGTGGTTTAGCGGAAATTGAATTTTATGCTACTGATATTATTTTGTATTGATTACCTCCACTATATTTGTAACGGAATGACTCCTCTCCAATTTTAATCTGGACTATTATCCAGTCTATTTAGTTTATTTGGCGACGATTGAACTCACTTCAATGATCTGAGTTGTTCACGTTTTACGATTTTGCGAATAACTGTTTTATGTAAAAAATTAAGTTGATCGGATAACAATAATTATATGTTCCAATCAGTTTTATATGAAAAAAATAGACGATTATATTTAAATTTTTATGAAAAGTATGACCGTCCATTTTTCTCATACAAAATCGATCCAAATTTATGATTATCGTTATCCAATTAATTTTATTTTTTTCATGATTCTAAAATCTAAATGGCTTAGATCATTGAAATGAATTCAACCATGGGGCACAATGGACTGGATTGGAGATTGAAATTGAAGAGGAGCCGTTTCCTATT
>BRYF01000012.1:7187500-7192500 GCA_030159135.1 Actinidia polygama
AAGCGCAGTGGGAAAGTAGGGTAGGGACTCATTGAAGGTAACATCCGTACACACAAAAGTATGCCTAAGCACAAGAGAGTAACACTTGTACTCTTTCCAAGTTCTAGAGTACCCAAGAAAAACACAATTAATCGCGTATCTAGCTTGTCACGCCCATGATTGAGAACATGAACATAACAAGTACAATCAAAGACACGAGGAGGTAGAAAATATAGGGGACTGTCGGAAAACAGAACACGATGTGGAATCTGACCACCTAAAACAGTAGAGGGCATACGATTTCCAAGGTAACAAGTTGTGAGAATCGCATCACTCTAATACGACTTAGGAACATGCATATGAAGAGAGATAACACGGGTAACATCCAACAAATGACGCAACTTTCATTTGACGACTCCATTTTGTTGTGGAGTCCGCACGCAATAAGATTGATGGATAATACCATGATTATTAAAGAAAACAGATAAAGTAGAGTAAAAATACTCACAAGTATTATCAAAATGAAAAAAATTAATAGGAACACCGAACTACGTATTTATTTCATTATAAAGGAATTTAAAAATTAAGTACAATTCAGATCGATCCTTCATAACGTAAAGATATATGGCACGTGAAATAATCATCAATGAAAACAACAAAATAATATAGAGGGAACCCGAAAGGGAGCCTATACATTAGAGTGAACTAAGTGAAACAAACTAGAGACACGACGCTCGAAGGGGGGAAAGACACACGGCGATGTTTACTAAACTCACATACTTCACAAGGAAGTGGCTGACATGACAAGATGAGCTTCTTCAAATTTGGCACCATGGCGACAATGTAACTGGTAAGGATCAATGGTTGACCGGAGAACCACGAAAAGAGAAACGTCTGCATCAAAATAATAGAGACCGTTGCACTCAGACCCGCCACTAATCTTCTTTCCCGTTGGAGATCTTGAAACACAATGGGTGGAAAAGAAGGTGACTGAGCAATTCATAGACTTAGTAAACTTACTAACAGATGAAAGGTTAAAGGGAAATTTAAGAATGAGATAGACAAAAGATAATGAAAGGGAGGAAGACAAACTAGTGGTACACCCAAACCATAAATATGTGAGGTGGATCTATCGGCAAGAGTGACACGAGGAAGACGACTAGAGGTAGAAACACCTGAGAGAACCGCAGAAGTACCGGTCATGTGGTTGGAAGCACCAGAGTCAATAACCCAAGGAATATGAGTTGCAACACAAGCAGTGGAAGCACTTGTCTGAGCTAGAGTATCAGTAATAGAAGAGGACCGAGCAACTAGGAGACACTAATATTCCTCGGCAGAGATAGAGATCATCTCATCCTAAAAAATAGAAGCCTGATGAGCAACCAGACGACCATGGAGATCCTAGGAATGATCAATCGTGTGGCAAGGGGCGGTTCAGCATGAGGGATGGATGCCTGGTGAAGACGATTAATCACTGCGCTGAGAATGGGAGCTTCTTGGCTCTGGGAATGAGCACCATCAAATGAGGATGACAGGGTAGAAAGGAAACCAACAACTCGCATGGACTCACCCTGCTGCTTCATCGCAGCAACATCCGCAGTAATAGGCTCACTCAAATCAATCTCTTCACAAATACCGTGAAACTTGCCGTAGAAGTCCTCACGAGACATGGCATCAAGGGAGATAGAAAAGAAGGCCTGATTTTGGATCATAAGTACGACGCAAATTACCAACCTCAAAAAACATCTTAGCTCGGTTGCACTTCTGCTTGGCCATGTCTAAGTGCATCAAACTACTACTGATAGTGGTCTCCATGCTATTCCACACACAAAGGCAAATTAGAGAATCCTCAGCATCCCAATCAGCAAAAGTAGGATCAGTAGAATCTTGGGAATCGTCAGTCAAATACCGATACTGCTTGTTCGCCCGAACCCCTCCCCCACCCCCACCCCCACCCCCACCCCCACCCCCCAATAGACATGGCCCATGGGGGATAATTACGCTCTTTGAGGTGAATAGCTGTAATAGACATAAACTTGGATGACCATGGCGAACCCAAAGCACCAAAACTAGAGCTAGATCTAGCAGTACCCAAAATGGAACTAGAACCAACAATACTAGAAGTAACAGTCCTCGAAACAGGAGGGACAGTCTCAGATTTTGAAGTCATAGCAACAAAACCCCAATAAGCACAGCTAAGCAACCAGGAGCAAGTAACAAATAACAATAAACGAACGAACACCAACGAACTAAATCATACCAGACTGATTGGGCAACGCACCACAATCAAACGAAGCATCAAGAAACTTCAAAGCCGACAATGATCCTCGATGCGAATTCAGACGACACGAGATCCAGAAACTAGCACAATGGAACCCATAAGAAGCATGAACGAAGCCATAGGTGCTGAAAATACCAACCAAACACGCAGCAACAACATCAGCAATCGACAAACAATATCCAACGATAGCAGTGAAAACACTTAAACGAATCAGCAACAAGGCAGCGAAGGCCAGACAACCTCAATTGGATTCAACCGAAGATTAGATTGGGAGTTCGATCAGGATGGGTGAAGGCTGGGGTGGGTTCAAAAGATATAGGTGATGCTGGGCTGGATCGATAGGTAGATAGATGCGAAGGCTGTGGGTGGGTCAAGTGGTGTAGATGAAGGCTGTGGGTGGGGTCGATTGGCATAAGTGAAGGCTGTGGGTGGCTCAATTGGGGTAAGCGAAGGCTGTGAATGGCTCGATTGGTATAAACGAAGACTTTATAGATGTGAATTGAATTCAATCATCAACAACAGGGACGTCAGGTGGTGGCGATTGGATTAATCGAAGGTCTGTGAAGATCGATTTGGGCCAGAATAACTTGTAAGTGATGTGATTGGCATTGGGTGACATCGACAGTGTTTGGTTATGGTGGTGATGGTTTTGGGTGGCGATGGCTACGGTGGCAGGAATTCCTGTTCTGATACCATGTAAGTTGAGAAAAGTGAGATTAGGTGTATTGATTTATTAACCCTAATACACACATAATATTATATATATAATAAAAGGATGGCTAAGTACACACCATAGTTACTCACACCTCTAACTACTACTAAGTACACCCACACTCTCACACAAACTCTAGGTTTCTTCACTGTATTTTTCTCTTTTAAATTTTTGGTCTAAAACTCTGTTTGTTAATGGTTTGCATTGCTTCAGTGGTCCTAAGTACTCGAATGTGTGATATTGTTTCGTAAATGTTGGTGCAAATTTTAAAAATATGATGGAATCGTTGAAGATGAAGATGGAAAAAATGAAAGATTGCTTCAAGGCGCATTACAATGTTGCTTTCCTTAAGACGCTGCTACCAATCTATAGAATTCAGTGTGCACCTGGTTAATAGCGAATTACTGTTAGGACAATGAAGCCCATAATTTATTGTGTTGTCTTATTGCGTTTGTACAAACGAAGACAAACCTGATTACCTTTGAATTTTGCATACCTGCCAAGAAATGAATAAATTTAAAAATGTGAATTATAGAGAGAACAACACTTGGTAGTGAACCACGCTAAACCAAATCAATCCCTTCCCTTTATGTAGGCCTGGGTTCATGACTATTAGTTCCAAGAGTCACACCTCGTCATTCAACTTCATGATTCACACCTCTTAGTTTAAGTCCAATAATCATGCCACAACCCCTGGTTTAAACTCAGTGTTCACACCCATTAATTTTTAATATTAATGGCCACACTTCTTGGTTTGAAGCCAAAGGCTACATTCTTTGGTTTAAGCCCAAAGGTCACACCTCTTGGGTGTGTGAATCACCCTCTCTTTTCATTAACACAAAGTATTTAATTTTCAAAATAACCCAAAACATATAAATCCAAGTGGATACGTCACCCATCTCTCTGCTTACTAAATTCGGTTGAGATTAACCTCCTCGTAGGATAATTTGACGGGAATTGTGAACCCAAAGAACAATCTAACTCGTTGCTATGAATGCCTTTACTTTTTATGCTTTCCTTCAGTTTTATATGTTTACTCTTCACTTTGTTGAAAGTCAAACCTATGTACCAAACAGCTCATAGGTATATCTGGAGAAGATCCTCTATAGTCTAGGTGGGTTTCGTTTATTTCATTTAAAAGGTAGGCTTGAATTAGCTTAGCCAGCTTGTATATATTAGCTGCTTTAAACGTGTGTGTTATCTAAGGGAACTGAAAGTTCACCTTAGATCTCTAATTGTCCCCAAAGCACAAGTCGTAGGAAATGGAACCAGCTCTAAATCAAGCTAACCCCCCACCGCCGTCCCGCATATGGAGAAACAAATAGACTGAATTGAGTAACAGTGACTTGGGTAATGGAGGTTACAAGACTTGAACTCAATACCTCTAGTGATCAGATCTTTGATACAATGTTAGACTACCAATTGTTCCCAAAGTAAATCCTTTTTGGAAATGGGTACCAAACTAACCATTAGAATTACTGCATTTCTGAACTGTGGTATTTCAATCCTCCAATGTTTTAAAAACAAGATTGGACCATCCAGTTAAACCGTTTGAACCATAAATGGGTGGATATGGGTCTGGTATACTTGCCATATGATTCTTCCAGCTTAAAAACGTCTCTCTTCCTTAAATTTGCTTGAACCTGGTGGTTCAGCCATACCTTCTTAAATCAATTTCTGTTTAACTGAACCATCATGTTTTTCTTGCCAAAATGGAGTGTGGTTTCTTCCTTTTCCCAACGCAGTTCCTTTCTTTTCATCCCTTGCATCTTGTGTGGCCGTATCTTTTTCATTTTGTTTCCTGATTAATGATCTGAATCAACTACCACTCACTGCTCCACTCCAACCACGCTTTGATCACCATAACCACATGCACCATGCACCGTTTCCTACTCTTGCTTATTTTTTCCTACGTGACCATTAAAAATGCTCCACCTAAAATTATCCTCTCCTAAGGCTGTATTTGGATAAAGGATTTGGTGGGAGAAAAGAAAATGGAAAAGTTAGGCGATCCAACTGTTCAGGACC
>BRYF01000012.1:7230000-7232500 GCA_030159135.1 Actinidia polygama
TTTCTATTGCAAAATGCAACTCTCCACCTGATTGGCAAAAAAAAAAATTTGGAAAAATTATCAAATAAATCATATAGTTAAACATTGATAATAAATTAAACTCCGAGTTTTGAATATAGCTTGACATAAACAATTGGGACATATTGGGAAAATGACTAGTGAATAAAAATAAAGTATTAAAATGCTTAACAATGTTTTAGAAGTCTTAAATTCTTTATCTCCATTCGAAATTCAATATTTATTTTACCCAATCTCAATATATATATCTCTCTCTACGGATTTCTTTAGTTCTGTGACGTTTTTTCAATCAATTGTGCAAAAACCCTTTATTGTTGCCAAGCTACATAAACAGATAACGACGGATGATTTAAATTGTGATAGATTAAATTTTAGAATTTAATTTGTTCAAATTAAAAATTTAGTGTTTAATTTACTACCAAGGTCAATATCTGAGTTTTTTTGTAATTTTTCCAAAATCTTTTGAGTTCTCATACCTTCGTAAGCCGGTTTGGAGTCTCTCAATGGGTATAGCGGACCTATTCTGGTCCAACTAATGTAATTTGATTTTTTTATTTTTCAAGAATTTACTGTGAAGATCATTCACAACAAATGTCATTTTAATTAATATCAGTAGCTACATGATTATGTTTGGTTGCCTTAGATAAAATGGACGTTAAGTGTGATTTTGAGAACAATTTGTCAATTGTTCTAAAGACTATTGATATTCGATTAATCGGACTGTTTGTAAGTATAATCTACGTGCCAAGGCTTACAAAATAAAATGATTCAGATTATAACAATTATATTTGTACCAAATATATTACTATAAAAACAACAAATTGAATCATGAACATAATATAATCAAGTAATGCCCTATGAATTAACAAAAGGGCCACGTAAGATATGGGGCAATGGGCCTCGGCCCTTGGTTAATGCAAATCAACGCAACAGACTATATATGATGAATGAGTAATAGTGTAATACATCAACTTCTAGACTATTTGGTCACATTTTCCAGGAAAATTAAATTTTCTCGGAAAATGAAAGATCTCATTAATGGGTCAATTATCTTTCAAGGGTTTTGAGATAAGAAAATAAAATAAAATTCATTGGTTTACTTCCAAGGGTTTTGACAAGTTAAGGCCTGCAGAGTATTTGTTTCTTTGTCTCAGACAGAAATGATCAGATGTGGTATGATCATACTAAAAAAGTGGTCAATAGCCTAATCAGGCACCATCGCAAAATCGTACGGTTATTATTAATTTTTTTATCTTTCGTTCATTTTTTTCACAAAAAAAACTATGTCAAATTAATTAGAAATTTGAAACTTTAATGCAAAGATATTTGTCAAAAAATATTTTGTTTTAGTTACATTAATAAAAAGCCTATATGCAAGTAACTTCATTTCCATTTTTATTTTTTTTTCAAGTAATTTCATTTCCATTTTATTTTCTTTCCTTCACAAATCTGAAATTCAAGTCTAACTCCTTGTTTGGTATACTTTCAAAAAAGACTTTTTTGTTGCTTTGGTTTTCGAGTCTTCTTGTCTTTCGTGAATTTTTTTCGCAATCAGAATTTTGTATTTTTTTAATTTATTTTGATGAGATAAATTTGAAAATGTAAGAATTTCATTCAAATTTAGAACAAAAATCTATGAAAGACAAAAATTTAGCTAGTTTATTTAGTAAATTTTTTTTTTCAGGGCATTTTTTTCCAAATTAGATAAAAATGTATACATCTTCGGACTCCTCTCGTAAAAAAAAATCAATTTTTTTTTGTCAAACGACTAAAAAGAATTACTAAAGATGAAAAAACTTTAAAATTAAAAAAAAATATTTCTTTGAAAGTTAGACCAAACTAAAGGGGGAGAGGGGTTTCCTACAGGAGTTGCTCCCTGCAGGGTTGTCCCAAAATGACGTCGTTTTGGATGCGTTTTGCCCCAAACGACGTCGTTTTATATCCAAAATGTATTGTCCCAAAACGACATCGTTTTGGGCCAAATTTTGTGAACACAAAACGTCATTTTGGGACAAAACATACACAAACAATGTCATTTTGACTCCCTGCAATCCTGCACGGAGCCAACTCACCGCAGAATCTCTAGGTCCACTAAAGGGACGAAACAACACAAGGTTTTATGGGCCATTTACAACGCCAAAAAAAATGTATTCTGGGCCCTTGCTAGTAATGCTATTTCTAAATCAAGCCCAATTACTTCATACAAACCAGCACTCAAAAAATAAATAAATTATACAGCATACCTCTTTCCATTACTTCTATATTATTGTGTGCTTTTTTTCTTTGTTTTCTTTTTGGGTTTTGGCTACTTCCCACTTTAAAAATCTGAAACATTAATCCTGTTTTTATGTTTCTTTTTTTAATGTATTATTATATGCTTTTTTCTTCATTTTTTCGGGTTTCGCATAGCTATTTTCATTGTTTCTCTATTATTTTTTTGATATTATTGTGCGACATACGAAAACGATAAAATGGTCTCTGG
>BRYF01000012.1:7272500-7282500 GCA_030159135.1 Actinidia polygama
AACTAAACCAAAATAATTCATAATGAAACTAATAAAATTCATAAAAATAAATTTTAATTGGTGGATTCCATGATAATTAATACTTTGAAATGGACAATAAAAATTCATATACGAACCATAAAGATTCATAAAATTTATCAAATATACCAGTAGAATTCATAACAAAACATCTCATAATAATGTTCACAAAAATTCATAATCAAATCAATACGATTCATAAGAGTAAGTTTAACCTGCTATTCAAATTGTCATTGTTAACTATTAATTTATTTAAAAGTATAGATTAAATATTTATCGCCTAATGACTATTAAATAGAGTCTGCAACATCCAAATAAGAAGTCTGTATAGAAGAGTTTTTCTAAAGGTTATTCAATATGAGGTTAAACAATTTTTATAAGATATCTTTAGAACCCAAAACATCCACACAGATTCAAAAACGGTGTGTAAATATTACAAAGAGTTCAATGTGCTTGGTTAAATTAGCCGTTAAGTAACTCTTTGCATAATTAATGTACAAAATATACTTTTGTCCACAAGTATTTTAGTTAGAAAGAACACGAGGTCTTTTGTCTATATATATTTTAATAACTCCAAAGGGCATCATCATTTGGAAATATAGCTAGCTCAATCTCGATACATCATGTTAAATGGTTAACTTGGCAGAGGAGACGTTTTTTTATGGAGCGTTATGTTCAAGCTCATGAATCTTACCACTAAAAATTACAGCTTTATCTTATCTTGGTCCCCTCCTATCAATTGTCAAGAAAAATAAAAAATAAATTTCGAATATGAAATCTAACGTTAACCTCAAATGCTAATTCTTCAAAGACAGCATTTTCAACTATTTATTTCAGTTTATGGACTATTCAACCTTCAAAATTGAGACAAACGAATTTACTAAGCAAATGTTGTGGTGGTGAATGAACCTTATGTAGGTTTATCTCCTTTAATTAATTGTTCAATGTAACACTTCTTTGACCCTATTTCTACGGATCTGTTGTGAGATATTTCCACCCAATATTAATTGACAGATTTGTATAATACATATGGATGTATATATGTATATATATATGACAATACCCACTTGAATAGAATTCAAATGCCCTTTGAAATGTCAAAGTCCCCACACCCCTTTATTCTATTCTACGTAATTTAATGGTTGAGGTAATTTTATTCAAGTGTTTGAATTTTAATTCGGGAATCTTAATCAAGGGAGAAAAAAAATTTAGAAAACATATTTGAGTTTAGTTGGGGGTATAGAAATTTTATTCTAACTAAGAGATCGAGATTCACATACTCCATCATCCATCCTTCATTCAAATGGTGAAATCATGAGAATTGGAATCAAATTTCTATTTCCCTCGAGATTATTGGCATCCAAGATTAAGATGTTTACTCAAGATCGGCTAGTTATAAAAACGAAGCGAGTTTGAGCACACTATACTTATAATTCATTGAGCGCAATTCGAAAGCTCAACAAGTTATCTTTGGAGCGATTCGTTCATATGGGCAAGATAGTATCAAGTCTCATTGTTAAAAGTACATGTGTTTTAAAGTCATGAAGGCCTAGCTAAAAGCAAATAGTATTGCACAATGTGCTATCAAGACACAACTCTTGCTAACAATGGCTTGTATTGTGTAACGCAAACAGCTATATCCACTACTACAAAAACCAAACTACTAGAGATCAACCGGCCCACCATAGCCAGCTTGATTGAAGATCATTTGATATCGGTTCATTAACTTTTCAAGCCTTTAGTTAAAAAAATAGAAAATAAAAAAAAATTCAAATGCAATTTTAAAAAATAATACTTTCACTCATCGACTCCGCTGATTTATAACCCAACACAAGAAAATCAAAGTTTGACACGAAATCTATGTTTAGGTTGGATTTCAGCATCAAAAATGGTCACAATACTTTCCAAACTTAAACCACCTATTCACATTGTTGTTTCCCCCTTCCAAAAACACATGTTGAAATCATTTCCTAACGCGTGTGAATGTCAAAGTATGCTTACAATAAATGTGAAGGGTCCTTCTGTAGTTATGATGTTTTGAATTATGGGGTTTTGTAGTATGGTTTTGAGCAGGGCCAAAGAACCTTCAGCCTTAGTAATGCTGGGCACGATTGGGAGAATGGTCAAAAAGAGAGAGAGAGAGAGAGAGAGAAGGATTTGTGGGAAGTTGGTTATGCTGGAAAAAATTATGGTTGAATTTTACCATTGGTCCGTGTAGTTTTGGAGAACTTCCATTTTGGTTTTTGTAGTTTTAATTTGAACACTTACAACCTTACAATTTCCTACCATCCAAATGTTTAGATAATTCTAACGGAAATTGCATTTTTCTTTTATTTTTTTCATTTTTCATCAAAATTTTTAACGAATTCAGATGGAGGAGCCAACTGGAAACTGAAGGGATCTCTTTGTTTAAATTAAAAATACAGGGACTAAAGTAAGATTTTTCTAAACTACAGGGACCAATGGTAAAATTCACCCATAATTTTCAATAGTGAAATTTATCCAAAGATAGTAAATCAATTGAAGGTCAATGTTCTTGATGAACTGTTTAATCAGTACAAATCACGATCGGAGAAAATGGGTGTCTAGTCATCTCGTTGACCGTACACCATGGAATTAATGAAGTATGCATAAACATGTACTAACGGGGAATATATGTACCGTTATTGTAATACTGAAGTAATTATAATTGTGTCTTTTTAAAAGCTTAAATTTATAAAATGATATTTTTGCCATGAAAAGTGTGAGCATATTTTAAAATTTGTATACGCTAAATGAGGTGTTGCTTTTTATTAATATTAGCGGTGCGTGTCCAAGCGATGTGTATGCAGAATTGCTTTTAGAAATAAATTGATTTTGTTTTTTTGCTTTTTTTTTCTTATTGTTTTTCTAGTACTTATTGTAACCATGATACTCTAAGTAGTTGTGCTTGAATTTGAGTCGATTTTAAAATTTAAAATTGATGTGTATAAAAAGTGAGTCGATTTTAAAATTTTGTCTACACCAAACTGAGGTGTTCCCTTTGTAATATTACTAGCAGTAAGTGTCCACACAATGCGTGTGAAGAACTAATTCTTAAAAATGGATTAATTTAGTTTTTTTGTTATTTTATTTTATTTTTATAGGTATCCAGCGGTTACCAATGTTTTTTTTTTTTTTTTGTATAATGTGAGCCGACTTTAAATGCATTCATACTAAATTGAAGTATTCTCTTTATAATAGTATAGATAACATATATAATATTAGATTCTAAGCCGCATGCAATGCGTGTGTAAGCAACGATTTTTTTTTTTAAAAAAAAGGTAATTATTGTGTTGATTTTTAGAGACAAAACGTACGTAGAAGTGGGATGCATAATAATGTTGGGGATTGTGGAAAAGTGGATTTTTGCCAACCACTGAGATGAGTTTTAATAATTTTACGACGTTATTCTCGTGCTTAATTTTGAGAAATCATTCTTGATGACTGACAATGAAGGTAATTTAAGATTAATAAAAAGAAGTGTGACGGAATTTTAAAAATGAGTGCACGCCAAATTAGGTATTCCCTTTATATATAGAGAAAGGATTAAGAGAAAAAGTCCATGAATCAGGCTCCTAACTTTGATTGCAATGTTTTGCATGACAATATCGAAAGTTTAACTTAGTTCAATGATATGAGTAGTTTATTTTATACTACTCGCTCAATGACCGAAATTAAAAAAAAGAAAGTCGTCGTGGTTTGGAACCTTATCAATTAAGTTTAAGTATTTTTAGTTTTGCTGATGTGATTATATGTTATGATTTTTAATTTTACATCGGTTAAAAGTGGGTCTGAATACTTGAATATAAGCCTCTTGGGAACCCTCTAAGGGTTTGTATCATTTCAGATAAGAGTCGTCCATTACCGGAAAGAAAGACGTCATAGTATTGCGAATGGGTTTAGTATTGAATATTATTGAACTTTTATTCTAGGCCCCATAAAAAAAAGGAAAAAAACTTTAACCGAATAGAAAGACACCTTAGTATTGCGAGTGAGTTTAGTATTGAATACTACTGACCTTCTACTCTAGGTCCCATAAAAAAGGGATAAAATTAAAAGAAAAAAGAAAAAAGCCTTTAAAACAGGGTATGCAACTTGGGACGTATTGCTCGATGGTAGTATTGAACTTTTACCCGTCCACACACATACAAAAAAAAAATAAATAAATAAATAATTAAAAAGAAAAAAAATCCTTTAAAATAGTTTATCACTTGGGACCATAGTACTTGAACTTTTACTCAAGTCCAGAAAAAATTAAATATACATTTGGGGTATCAAGAAAAAATATATTCAGTCACCATATTGGCCAAAATTTTAAACCTGGGACCTCCAGATAAATTCTTGGTATTTATTAGTAATTCAGACTGCGCGTAACTTTATGACAATTTAAGGCCGCGTTTGGAGGCTCAATAAGGTTGGAGTCCCAATTTTCACGCCACAGTACGCAATCATTTAAGTCTGGCACCATGAATTTTGAAGGCAACCACACAATTCTTTTGTTCAATACTTGAGTTGTTATTTACTGACCATCCACATAATACTTTTGTCCTTTTGCAGGAATTAAGGCTTAGTTTCGCTAGTTTTTTTTTAAATTTTAACTGCTTTAATTTTTGAGTTTTTTTTAGTGAATAATTTTTTTTATAGTGTGATAAAAAAATTATACTTTTCTAATTCTACTTGACGAGAGAAATACTTTTCTGATTACCCAAAGAAGCAATCATCGAAGAACCACGTTTCGGACTATTTGCATTGAAAGAAATACTATTATGCACTGGCTAGAGGCACTACGATGCTCAAGTTCGTCATGATCATGAAGGAGAATGAAGTGCTTGTACAAGTGTATGATTGTGTACCTTGGCATAAGAGATTTACTTTTATAACTTGGTGTGGGGTTGAGATCGTGAAATAGAAAAAGAAAATCGAGGATAGACATCTGCGGGGATCAGTGGTGGTGGAAGGGGGCTGTAGACGGTAGGTGGTTGTGGTGGCCAAACTGTAACACATAAACAATGAGTTTGGCCGTCGGAGTAATTTTCGGGAAACAGCTCTTCGACGATCAAGTTAGATGACCGGAGGATCAAGATATAAGTAGAGAGAGAATAAAATCTTAGAGTAGCTGAGTTTTGCATACCTTTTAGAGAATAGAGGTCGGCCTTATATAGCTTAGTTCGACGCATGCCTTGAAGCGCCAACTGTTGTATCATTGAAAAGACTGCAGCTCGACCCGTGCTTAGACGCGCTAACTACTGTGTCAATGAGTAAGTGGCTGACCTAGCCATGTCCCTAGGATGACTAGGGTCTGATTGGTAGCTGTCCATTATATCATCGATGTCTCAACCCAAGCATGAGTCTGTCAGAGGAAACATTGCTAAGCAAGTTACCTTCTCTCCCATGATGTGCCTCGGGATTGTCGTTGTCCGTTCTCCCTCGACCAAGCTTCAGTGCGATGACCCTGCCCAGCTTGCTATAGAGCAACAGCTCGGCAGTAATGCTTGCCTTCTTCGAACAAGGTTAATGCTCGACCGAGTTTCGGCGGTGGTGCCTGCCCTAGCACGGCCAAAATTTATAGTTGTGTATTTTATCCTCTTACACTCGGTATTCGGCCTGAAGGATTGACAAAAGGTTGATGGTAGATCTATAGTGTGGGTTGCTTGCCTAGCAATAACCCTAACACTTCATGGAATTTTTTTGAGGGATAAGTCTTGGGCCAAGCATAGGACTTGAGGGTACAATTGGTAATTTGAAAAATTGGGATAATGTGATGGAGCATGGAGGAGTAAAATTGTTAATGCAGGTTGAAATTTCACGGAGGGGTACATAATCTTTAGGACCTTAGGGATACTAATATATCAGCTACAAATCTCAAGCGAGGTGAGTGTAATTTAGGAAAAAGAGAAAACCATGCATGAGCACGACTTGGGTGAGAATCAACAATACTATATTTGAAAAATAAAAGTAATTTGTTGTTGAATTTGCACAAGACATTATATCTTTTAAGGGAAATTTACCGAAGGTCCATATATTTTAGACAATTAAAATGTTCAAATTATTTGGGAGTACGGGACATTGAAAATCCATGATTTTATAAATTTTGTAATAAAAAAATTAACTAATTTTAATAGAAATATTTGTGTAGACAAAAATCACCCATATTTTTAATTATAAATAATATTTATTTATTAGCCATCTAATAAAAAAATATCAACACATCATCGCCTCTAGCAAGGTTGCCACCGCCTTGCTGTCGTTCAACACTATAAAGAAAACTTTATTCTTAGCACCGTCACTCGATATATTGCCGTTGCCATACCGCCAGGAACAAAATAATTTCACCATTTTAATATTTACTCTCTGCATCACCATAGTTGTTTCTAACTAATCATTGCTACCACCAGACAAATAATTTCAATGTTTAAAAATTTTTATGGTTTTACTCCCAGAACCACCGTTATTGTTGCCATAAGACCATTGGGACAGGCCTAACACTGCCATCACAACAAATAAAATTTATCCAACATAAACCAATAAAGTACTAGCAATGACAACTTTTTAAATTTATCATTTTCACTGCCACCATCATTGCTTGTGTTGTCTCCCCAACGGTGAAAAAAAATAAATTTCACCGTTGCAAATAGATAAATTTAAAATAATTTATCACTTGAGACCATGGTACTTGAGAGTAATATTGAGTTTTTACTCAAGTCCAGTAAAAATTAAATATATACATTTGGGGTATCAAGAAAAAATATATTGAGTCACCATATTGGCCAGATTTTTAAACCTAGGACCTCGAGATAAACTCTTGGTATTTATTAGTAATTCAGACTGCGCGTAACTTTATGACAATTTAAGGCCGCGTTTGGAGGCTCAATAAGGAGTCCCAATTTTTACCAAGCAGCCTGAGCCACAGTACGCAATCATTTAAGTCTGGCACCATGAATTTTGAAGGCAACCACACAATTCTTTTGTTCAATACTTGAGTTGTTATTTACTGACTATCCACATAATACTTTTGTCCTTTTGCAGGAATTAAGGCTTAGTTTGGTTAGTTTTTTTGAAAAAAATCATCTGTTTTAGTTTTTGAGTTTTTTTTTGTCTTTAATGATTATTTGTTTTACAGTGTGATAAAAAAAATTATACCTTTCTAACTCTACTTGACGAGAGAAATACTTTTCTGATTATCCAAAGAAGCAATCATCGAAAAACTTTGCATTGAAAGAGATACTATTATGCACTGGCCAGAGGCACTACGATGCTTAAGTTCGTCGTGGTCATGAAGGAGAATGTAGTGCTTGTACAAGTGTATGATTGTGTACCTTGGCATAAGAGATGTTTTTTATAACTCGGTGTGGGGTTGAGAAAAGAAAATTGAGAATAGACATCTGCGAGAGATAAGTGGTGGTGAAAGGTGGCTGCAAACGGTAGGTAGTTGTTTTGGCCAAACTGTAACACATAAACAATGAGTTCGGCCGCCAGAATTATTTTCGGGAAACAGCTCTTCGACGGTCAAGTTAGATGAACGGAGGATCAATGTATAAGTAGAGAAAGAATAAAAGCTTAGAGTAGCTGAGTTTTGCATACCTTTTAGAGAATAGAGTTCGACCTTATATAGCTCAGTTCGGCTCATGTCTTGAAGCGCCAACTGTTGTGTCACTGGATAAAATGCAGCTCGACGCGTGCCTAGACGGGGCTGACTGCTGTGTCTATGAGTAGGTGGCTGACATAGTCATGTCCCTAGGGTCTGGTTGGTAGTTGGCCGTTACGTCGTCGACGTCTCAACCCAGGAGTGGGGTCTGTCAGAGGAAACCTTGCCAAGCAAGTTGCCTTCGATCCCATCATGTGCCTTGGGATTGTCACTGCCTGCTGCCACTCGACTAAGCTTCGGTGTGGTGAACATGCCGAGCTTGCTATGGAGCAACAACTTGGTAGTGATGCTTGCCTTCTTCGGACATGGCTAATGTTTGATAGTGTCTGAACCAAATTTCGGTGCAAAGACTCCACCAAATTTGCTACATAACAATAGCTTGGCAGTGGTACCTGCCCTAGCACGGCCAAAATTTATATTTGTGTATTTTATCCTTTTACACTCGGTATTCAGCCTGAAGGATTGACAAAGAGGTCGATGGTAGATCTATAGTGTGGGTTGCTTGCCTAGCAATAACCCTAACACTCTATGGAATATTTTTGAGGGATAAGTCTTAGGCCAAGCATAGGACTTGAGGGTACAATTGGTATTTTGAAAAAAAGGGATAATGTGATGGAGCGTGTAGGAGTGAAATTGTAATACAGGTTGAAATTTCAAGTAGTACATAATTATTAGGACGCTAGGGATACTAATGTATCAGCTAGAAATCTCAAGCGAGGTGAGTGTAATTTAGGGAAAAGAGAAAACTATGCATGAGCACGACTTGGGTGAGAATCAACAATACTATATTTGAAAAATAAAAGTAATTTGTTGTTGAATTTGCACAAGACATTATATCTTTTAAGGGAAATTTACCAAAGGTCCATATTTTTGAGAGAATTATAAAGCTCAAATTATTTGGGAGTACGGGGCATTGAAAATCCATGATTTTATAAATTTTGTAATAAAAAAATTAACTAATTTTAATAGAAACATTTGTGTAGACAAAAATAACCCATATTTTTAATTATAAATAATATTTATTTATTAGCTATCTAATAAAAAAATATCAACATATCACCACCTCTTGCAAGGTTGCCACCGCCTTGTTGTCGTCCAACATATAATTTTCACTATTTAGAAAACTTTATTCTTAGCACCGTCACTGATACATTGTCGTTGCCTTACCGTAAACGGATAAAATAGTTTCGCCATTTTAATATCTACTCTCTATATCACCATAGCCGCCTCTAATTAATCATTGCTACCACCAGACAAATAATTTCAATGCTTAAAGAATTTACGTTTTACTACTTGTACCACCGTAGTTGTTGCCATAAGACCATCGGGACAGGCCAACACTGCCATCACAACAAATAAAATTTATTCAAAAGAAACCAATAAAGTACCAGCAATGAAACCTTTTTAAATTTATCATTTTCACTGCCACCATTATTGCCTGTGTTGTCTCCCCAAAGCAAGAAATAAATTTCACCGTCGCAAATAGATAAATTTCAATATCCGTTGTATTCAAAAAGTGATTTTTTCTTGTTTACTAAAATATTCAACATGTGAAGTTGTATTCAAAAAGTGATTTTTTCTTGTTTACTAAAATATTCAACAAGTGAAGTTGTATTCAAAAAGTGATTTTTTCTTGTTTACTAAAATATTCAACAAGTGAAGTTCTACGTTCTTTGTTTTTGAAGAGTAAAATTTTGGGTAAATTTTATAGACATCCTCTGAGGTTTCTGATAAATACATCTTTTTTTTTGTAATTTTAAAAATAGAAATAATCTCCCTTATTTTTAAAATTTGTTGTCAAGATTTTCAATGAAAATAACTTTTTTTGCAAAAATAACAATCTTTGCCTTTAAATTTAGAGCTTTCAATTTTTTTTCTCAACACACCCATTAAAACAAATAAATATTTTCTTTTTTTTTTCTCAAAACACAATTTTTGTAAACGACTCTATTTTTATTTTTTATTAATAAATAATTTTTTAAAAAAATTATTTATTTATTAATTTTTTTAGTGTTTAAGTTCTCCTAATTAAAATGTACTTAAGAAATAAAACTTTGTTATCAATAATTTGACCAAAAAAAAAATTTAAACAATTTACTTTTTAAGTGTTTCTAATCTAAACATACTTAAAAAATAAACTTTATTATCAATTGTTTTTAAAAGAGAATGTGTATTAATTTTAATTGGTGTAGTGAGAAAAGAAATTTGAAATCCCCAAACATAAGGGCAATATTATCATTTTTTTAAAAAAATAGGTCTGAATATTGACAATAGTTTCAAAATTAAAGAAAATCATTACTATTTCTCAAACTATAG
>BRYF01000012.1:7322500-7327500 GCA_030159135.1 Actinidia polygama
TTGGGTTGGGTACGGGCTCGGGCTTCGGGCCTCAACCCCTAGGCTTGGGCACAGCCCGTTTAACTTCGGACCGGGTTGGGCCGGGCCATCTTGTAGGCCTGGGCCGAGTTTGGGCCGCAGACTTCGGACGGGCTTCGGGCCTTGGACCGTTTGGAGAGCTCTACCCATGCTTAGCTTGTTGTCAATGCATGCCCCCTGCTAAAAATACATATACATACATATATATATATATATATATATATATATATAAAGGAAATTTATTTCTACACTCCTTAAAATGATTTCTACACTCCAAAATAGGAGTGTAGAAATCAATACCAATAATGGTGTTGATTTCTACACTCCTATTTTGGAGTGTAGAAATCAAAATTTGGAGTGTAGAAATCATTTTCCTATATAAATGGACATATATATAGACACATATATATATATATGAGGAGAGAGAGATAAGAGTGTCAAAGAGAGAGGGAAATAGATGTGAGAGAGAGAGAGGAGTGTCAGAGAGAGAGAGAGAGGGGGGAAATAGATGTGAGAGAGTATCAGAGAAGGCGTGGGAGATGTGATGATGGATGTGACAGTTTGTAATTAATGCTCTGTTGAGCTTGCATATGCCAGTAGTGTTCAAATCACTATCGGTAGTAAATATTCTGATTCTTGCCTCTAGAATCATGACTACCGGTAGTCCCTAAATCTGACTTGCTTTGATTTTCAAGTCTCACTTTTGGTCCCACATCGCCACATCGGGGTTTCTTCTAGCCATTTTCAATGATCTTTTTGCTCTTTTTGACTGCAAAACCTTTAAAAATCCACTTGCGCAAAATAATGATTAAACTGTAAAAAATATATGCGCACAAATGCTAAAATATGTGAGAATTCAATAGATAAAATACAATATTTTGTATCAATCAATTCGACTATAGGAACTTTAAAAGGACGTTGTTCAGAAGATTTGAAGTTTCAACATTATAGGTGGAAGATTCTTTAGTTTTACTTGTACACCCTTCAATATTTTAAAAAACTCCACTGAATGAATAAATTATTTTGTTGTTCATGATTAACCTAACTAGCAAAAAATAAACCCCATGCCAAAAAAAAATATTAAACATTAAACTCTAAAATTTACCTCTTGTGGCCTTATCTTTAAACCCTAGATCATGGACCATAGCCATGGAGATGAGACACAAAAAAATCTCCTTCGTCTTTTTGAGTTTGTCGCCGATGTGGCATGTGAATGGAGAGAGAACCGTAATTGTCTGGTTGACAAGGTATGCACTTTGAAGTTTTTTTTTTGATATTTGATAAGGTCACTTGTGGTTATGTTTAATTATATGAATGTCAACTAACTACCTAAATTTTATCTTTTGCTTGTCTTATTTAAAACTTGTAAAAGTTTGGTGATTTTAGAGTTAACAAGTTTGGGGGCCCCACTGTTTGTGTTATATAATTTATTTTATTAAATTCTATTTTACAAAGTTTGTCCTAAATTTGCTATTTTATAAATTCTTTTGACAATTGACAAAAAATTATAAAATTATTTTAAAAAAAATAATAATTAAAAATTTGGGACGGACTAACCTCTATAATTTTGAAATTATCTTAAAAATTTAGGGACTAATATATGTAATTAATAAATTATATTAAAATTTATAGTATAATTAATGAATAGTTTTAAATATTTTAAGGTGTAATCGCCCCGTACGCTCCCGGATCCATTATTGGGAAGAGCCCTTGAAGTGTCTTTGTATAATTGTATGATTGGAATTGGGTAAAAGCTTGGACTTGACCCAGCTTATTTTTTCCGATCCAGCTTATTGGAATAAAATCATCAAGATATCAGATATGACTTGGTGACCGTGGGTTGGCGCGTGTGTGATGGTGATGGTGATGGTGATGGTGATGAGAGAAAAAGTAGAAAATTTCTTCCCCTGACAGATTCTCCTCCCTGGCCCCACCCTTGTTTTCCCGTAAAAATACTGTTATTGCCTCACACCTCTCGGCTCTCTCTCTCTCTCTCTTTCAATTATTTTTTTTTAGATTTGTTTCTTTTTTTTTTTTTTTTTTTTCAGTTTTGTGTATTTTTTTTAGTCTCTCTCTCATTTTTTTTACTCTTTCAGTTTTATATATTTTTTTTATTCCCTCTCTCGTTTTTTTTACTTTTGTGTATTTTTTTAGTTTTTTTTTTAAGTTTTGCTTCTTTTTTCTTTTTTAATTTTGTGTGTTTTTATTTTATTATTATTATTTTTTTCAGTGTTGTGTATATTTTTATTTATTTTTATTTTTTTTATTAGTTTTGTTTCAAAAATAAAACTAAATAAAATTTACACAAAACTGGAAAAAAAAACTACACAAAACTGGAAAAAAAATAACAAAACTAAAATAAAAAATACACAAAACTTAAAAAAATATATAAAAAAAGAAAAAAAAAGAAAAAAAACTAAAAAAAAAAAAAAAACTGAAGGAAAAAAACCCGAGAGAGAAAGAGAGAGAGCAGTGTTTCATATTTTTACTTTTTAAAATTTTTACAAATAATGACTCTTAAAATTTACAACTAAAAAATAAAGAAAATATATAACATATAATAAAAAAAAATATTTATCCAAAAAAAAATTAAAAATTTAAGAGTGTGAAAAGGACAAAAAAAAAAAAAAGGGCACAAATGTAAATTTAGAAGTGAGGCGCAGAGAGGGGTCTGACACGGGAGGGGGGAAAAGCAACTCCCAAAAAGTATTGTGAAAAAAATTGATAGTTATCCATCCATTCAAAGTGGTCTGACAGAGGTTAGCGGAGAGAGATGCCACGTGGTTAGAGGAGTCGGTGGAGAGCTGGGAGGGCAAATAGGTCAGACCAGTAACCAGTTAGATAAATTATACTAGGGTGGCCCCAACAAATGGTGTCGTGGCATTAGTGCCACCCTTTTAAAAATGATAATTTAAATGCTTAAGGAAAATGAGTTAAATTTCTGAAGTGATAAATAATAGGAAAAATTACAGAAAAAAATCTAGAGTTTAATTATATAAATAAATTAATTTTTACAGTTTTAATTGTAATAAAACGAATCTTGTAATTTTAATTTAGTAGAAATTTAAATCATCGATTAATCTCCATTTATTTAGAGCTGATAAAATCAATTGATTTCTGTCCAAAATGCACTGAAATTAATAGCCCCCAAGGCCTAGCCGCCCATTGGCTATTCAACATTGGTAAACATTGACGAGAAGCGAAGAATAAAAGCACAAAGAAGACTAAATTGAGTTTTTTCAAACTAAAAACAAAAATAGATATATCTAAATTGTAATTGGTGAAGTCTGAAGTGATAAATAATAGGAAAAATTACGGGAAAAAAATCTAGAGTTCAATTATATAAACAAATTAAATTTAATTCAGTAGCAATTTAAATCATCGATTAGTCTTCATCCATTTAGGGTTGGTGAAATCAACTGATTCCTGTCTAAACTGCACTGAAATTAATGGACCTTTTTTTTTGTATGGGGCCATTTAGACCATTGGGTACAAATTCAACATTGGCAAAACAATGACAGCATTGACAAGAAGCAAATAACAAAAGCGCAAAGAAGACTAAATGAAAATGAGTGAAATTGGTTGAATAGAAAAGTGGGCAAGTTTTAGACTAAAGTGAGTTTTTTCAAACTAAAACACAAAAATAGATATATCTAATTTGTAATTGGTGAAGTCTGAAGTGATAAATAATAGGAAAAATTAGGAGGGAAAATCTAGAGTTTAATTATATAAATAAATTAATTTTTATAGTTTTAATTGTAATAAAACGAATCTTGTAGTTTTAATTCAGTAGCAATTTAAATCACCAATCAGTCTCTATCTATTTAGAATTGATGAAATCAACTGATTTCGGTCTAAAATGCACTGAAATTAATTGACCTCATTTTTGTATGGGCCTAGCCGCCTATTTTGGGTACAAATTCAACATTGGCAAACAATGACAACATTGACGAGAAGCAAAGAACAAAAGCACAAAGAAGACTAAGATTTTGTTTGGTTCTCAATTTATAATTGAATTTTTTATTTAGATATTTTTTGCATCAACTTCGGTATCTTGTTACTTTGGTGAATTTCTTTCATTTTTTTGTCAAAAATTTTATTTTTTTGATTTGTCGTGACTAGATGAACTGAAAAAGGTTTTAAAAAAAAATGATAAAAAGCTGAGACGCGTTCATCATTTATACAAGATACCTAAATTGAGATAAAAAAACGTCAAGAAAATCAATTTAAAGTTGGGAACCAAACAATGGAAATTGTGACGACTAAACATGTCTAGACTCTAGCTATCATATATAAATTTAAATTTCTCTACTCTAGCTATCATATATAAATTTAAATTCCTAAAGAGAAATTATAGAAATTGTGACGGGGGGGGTTAAATGGAGTGGAATGTTTGGTTGTATTTTTTGGAAACTATTCCAAAAAACATTTCTCAGACTAAATTCCAGAAACATAATTTTCAGAGTTTTCTAAATTTTTAACCAAGTGAATTTGAATTTCATTTGGTTCCAAGAAAAAAAGTTTCCAAAAACTAAAAATAGTGAAAATCCGTTTGGTGTATCTTTTTTCGAAAAACTTCAATCTACCAAGGTTTGAAAATAACTTGAATATGGAATTTGTGATCTCTTTCGAGTTGTTTTTACTAGTATACTTTAGCCCATCTTCATAATTAAAACTCTTTATTTTATTAAAATTGTTGAACGCATAATATATACTAAACAATAAAGTCGATCGAATATTAGCGTGACATGATCAAATAACATTTATTTTATAGTTTATTTAAAAAATAAATTAACTTAATAATTATTAATGTACATAATGATATCATATTAAATCTTTTAAATACAATATAATCAAAAAATAATATGCAAAAAGTTTATAAATTGATCATTTAAAAAGAAAAACAATGTTTATGCTTCATTGCATCTCCATTACAGGTGTCAAAATTTTATGTTTTAAAATATTCACGTATGTAAAAGTGG
>BRYF01000012.1:7365000-7375000 GCA_030159135.1 Actinidia polygama
TCTTCCTAGTGATAAGGCGTCTCCTCGCCTATTGGCGAGATGGAGGAAGCCCAATGGTGAATGAATGATCTTGGCGAGGTATAATGGGAATTTACTTGAAGGTAGGCGACGAGTGCCCTTGGCGAGGTGTGAATGCTTTATCCCACATCAGTAGCCCCCCTACTCGGAGTTCCGAGGTGGAGCACTTGGGACTTCTGAGTATTCCGAGTCAGTATCAACGGATTGCACAAGTATCGTGGGAGACAACTACCAGTGAGTGACGTGGATGTGCTTCAATGGTGCTTCCCAGGGAGATGACGCGTGGCGGATGCAATTACTGTGCTTTATTCAAGGACGGCCATGTGGGTGAGAGCATTAATGATGAAATAACATTTTTCAGCTGGAAGAACAGCCTGGCGGCGGGAATGACAGTTTTTCATCTCGGGAGTTCAAACGACGCGAGATCTCCAACGTTGATGGGAATGGATCTTGGCCGTCCCTGAATCCTATAAATATAGGGGACCCCCTACCCTTTTTCGTTCTCCGCTTATTGCCGAATTGCTGACCCTGCTCAGATGTGCATCTCTCCCCAAACAGCTTGCCTCTTCCCAGCTTCAATAAGTATCCGCTTATTTCTTTTCTTTAGTGCATGTCCGGTAGGGCCGAGTTAGGAGACGAAAGTTTAGAAAACTCCCTGCCTTCTTGGATATCCGATCACCTAGGAGGGAAGTCCTATATGACTGATAACATAAACCAATCCCCCTCTTTGCCCCCGAGGATTCCATTCATAGCAATATACCCGTTAACATGGACACCTCTAATCTAGCCAAGGAGGTCAACATAATGACCCAAAGCGACTTAGATCATCTTAGGGAAACATATTCTTTTCTTCCTGGAGTCCAAACAAGGATTCCTGACGAGGGCGAGGCAATTTTGTCTGCTCGCCCCTCGCCCGGGCAAGGTGGCCTTTTACGAGGCTGGCTTTCTAGCCGGTCTAAGGTTCCCTATCCATCCTATCCTTAGGAGGATATTGAACCATTACAAGATTTGTCCTGCCCAACTTTCTCCAAATGCCTGGCGAAGTGTCATCTGCTCATTAGTCATTTGACGATACTTCAAACGCCACATGTCCTACGACGAGTTTAGGTGCATGTATTCCCTCAGCCCTCTACCAGAATCGAGATGGTACTACGTCAAGTCTAGGCCCGACAAGAACATACTGAAAGGGGCACTGAGCAACGTCAAGGGATGAAAAAAAAGGTTCTTCTTCGCCTCGGGAGATGAATGAGAATTTTTTTCGAGCCCGCCCTTGGGTGAAGGAGTCCCACGAGTTCCCCGGTCTTGGGGCGTGCCAGGTAGGTTTCCTTGTACTTAATTTTGCTTGAATTTTATCTATGTACTTTAGCTCGCCTTACTGACGTTGATGGTTAGTTTTAGAGAAATGGGTCAATAAGTTACCCGCTTGTCCGAGTCCGAGTCCGAGACCGAGACCGAGACCGAGACCGAGACGAAGAGGATGACGGAGGTCCTCGGTAAAATTGATCCCGGGTGCTATTTCGAGATCCCGAAGGTTTTTTCTTTCAAGACTTTCCAGAAGTACTTCCCCCGCAGTCGTATGGAGATCTCGTCCAGTGGTGACGCCAATACCCAATCCGAGGGAGGAAAAAGTATTTCGGGTGACGAGGGTGAGTGTCATCCCTCCCGAGGTGATCCGCGATAGTCCTGTCCGAAGTGACTCCATAGAATACCTAGGAGTTATTAGGGGAAAAATAGGAAGAATAGCTAGGAGGGCTCTTCCTGACATCCCGGATCTGACTTTTCTCAGGTGGTTGGAGGGTAGGGTCAGAGATCCTTTCTCAGAACTTTTGCCAAAGGACCCTTTATCGGGACTTCCGAGCTCCAGCTCAAACTCTGAGTTGGAGTCCGGATCAGACTTAGGATTGCCTCCCAAGCTTAGATCTGATGGTATTGCCTGTTACCTTTTTCTTAATTTTATCTTCTATCGCCTAATTTTTGTTTTGATCTTGCAGCTATGTCGTTCGGATCATCCTGTCCACTCTTACCAAAAAGGCAAGAGAAAAAAAAGCCGCGACTAAGGACGTGAGCTCAGGGGTGGAGGCTATCCCCCCATTGAAGGGGATAGTGATCCAGGAGAAGAGGCCTCGGGATGGCGCTCACGAGTCCTCGCCCACCGAGAAGGGTGATTCCTTAAGCAAGGGCAAAGGCAAGGAGGCTATGCTGCCGCCCCCACCTAAGAAGGCTAAATCCATAAGGGGGCGAGTAATGTAGCTCGGAGACCATTGGCGCCAGGAGAGGGTCCATCTATCTCGCCGGGTCAAAACCTAGGCCCCGGGGCTTCGGTGATGTCAATCGCCCTGGTGGCGCGAAAAATACTTTCCAATGTGATCTTTCTCGCCGACAAGGAGAAGGTGGATCAATTCAGTACCGACGAACTGGTCACCAAGTCCTTCCACACCCTTGGTCAGGTACTTGGCAGTTTATATTGTTTTACTTGTAATTTTTTTTTTCTGACGCTCATGTAAGGTTGTTTGTAGAAGGCAGTTGTGCTCGTCTCTGCTCTCGCCCTCCGAAGCCAAGAGCACCAAAATGACTATCATTTCCATCTCTCCCGCACAGACTTAGCTGAACTCGAGTTGGTTAAAGCCCAAAACCGGGCATTCAAGGCGGAGAAGGATTTGGTCGATCTGAGTGAACGGGAGATGAAAACTGAGGCTGATCTGAGCGACTGAGCGATGAAGACTTAGGCCATGATGAAGGAGAAATATGAGGCGATGGCGCAGTTAGAGTCCGAGATGGCTGAGCTTACCAAGAAGCTGGCCCTTGCCAAAAAGCTCTCCATTGACGAGTTCAAATCTTCACCTAATGTCAAGGATGCCGTTACAGATTCGAATGCCACATATTTCGGCGAAGGTTTTGAATTCTGCAAGAGGCAGCTTGCTCGTCATCGCCCTGATCTTGGTCTCGATTTGGCGAGCATGGAGATGGACGCCAACTTGGCTGACGAGGAGGAGGCAGCTCGAGCTGGTGAGAAGAGGGAGGATAATGATGGTGACATTGGCCCTGTTCCTTAATACTTTCACATTATTATTATTATTTGTAATTAGCGATCTGCCCCCTTGTAACCCTTTTGAATATCAATGAATGATATTTTTCCAACATTGAATTTTTTTTTGTGTTAATACAATTTTAGCAAGTATTGCATTCTGTTCTATACCTTAGATTGATCACAAACTCTAATGTTGGCGAGGTGAACTCCCGTATCTTTATTACGCCTTGTAACATAACAACTTGCGATCATAACTTAAATGGCGGTGATTAATTGGCAATCAAACTGTTTCGGCTTTGGCGCCATTCTTAAGGCAATATTTATAATGGCAACATTATGTATGGCGATCAATATGCTTCATTTAACGAACTAGAAATCTTGATGTTGGCGACGTCTTGTATGGCGATCAAGATGCCTCTATCGTTTAATAACGAACTAGCAGCCTTGATGTTGGCAACGTACTATATGGTGATCAAGATGCATTGTTTAATAACGAACTGGAAACCTTGATATTGGCGAAGTAAAGTTTGAACTTTGAGGATAACAATAAACTGGAGAAACTTTATTAAAATTAGCGATTTATTACAAGAAATCCAAGAAAAGCACTGTGGCGACCATAAAACTTATTGATAATATTTTTTCAAGTACTCGGCGTTCTAGGGGTGAGGGAGTCTTCCCGTTCATATATTCGAGCCAATATATTCCTCGTTGGGATACCTTGACAACTTTGTAAGGGCCTTCTCATGTAGGACCGAGCTTTCCTGCGTTTGGTTCTTTTGTAGACAGTATGACCTTTCGTAGGACTAGGTCGCCCGGGAGAAAGGATCTGTGCTTAACCCTCTGGTTGTAGTATCTGGCAACTTGATGTTTATAAGCTGCTTGGCGTACTTCAGCCCTTTCCCTTCTTTCATCAAGGAGATCAAGATTGAGTCTCAGCTCAGTTTCGTTATTCTCCTTATTGAAATCAGAGGTCCTAAAACTTGGTATTCCGATTTCGACAAGTATAATTGATTCTGTTTCATAGACTATAGAATAAGGTCTCTTGCCCGTGGGGATCCTGCTCGTCGTGTGATAGGCCTAAACTATACTCGGCAGGTCTTCTACCCATTCCCCTTTAGACCTTTCTGGCCTAGTTTTTAGGTTTCTCAATATAGTTCTGTTAGTAACTTCTACTTGACCATTAGCTTAGCGATGCCCAGGCGAGGAGAAATGATGAGAGATGGCGAGATCTGAACAGAACTGTTTGAACATCTCATTGTCGAACTGTCTAGTGTTATCCGAGATGAGAACTTTGGGAAATCTAAATCGGCATATGATGCTCTTCCATATGAAATTCCTAGTGTTCTTTTCAGTGATCTTGGCGAGAGGTTCTATCTTTATCCACTTGGTGAAGTAGTCGATGGCGACGATCCAAAGCTTTTTCTGTAATGGATCTTGGGGTAATGAACCGAGTATGTCGACTCTCCATTGGGCAAATGGCCACGGACTGGTCATTGGAACCATCTCGGTGTGAGGGAGGTGACTTACGGGGGCAAATCTCTGGCACTTGTTACATTTCTTAGTGTACGTCGCCGCATCATGCTCCATTCGAGGCCAGAAGTAGCCTTGTCTAATTGCTTTTCTAACTAGCGATCTTGCTCCCGAATGATTTTCACAGATACCTTCGTCAATTTCCCTCATAACGTACTTTGCCTTTTCAAGTCGAGACATCTTAGGAGAGGACCAGAAAATAACCTTTTGTATAAGATTCCATAAAGGATGCAAAACTTGGCTGACCTGTACTAGATCCGGTGAGCTTGTAACTTGTCTTCTGGTAACAGTCCCGTTTGGAGATATGTAACGATGTCATCCATCCATGTCGGCGCGAAGTCTGTTGGACAGATTGATTTGGCAACCTCAATACTTGGGTTGGCTAAGAATTCCAAGGATATGTTTCTATCTGAGATGAAGTCAAAGCTGAGGCGAGGTTAGCTAAAGCATCGGCTTCCTTATTTTCTTCTCTCGGGATTTGGTGAATTTGAAATCTTTTATTTTCCTCAACATGGCTTTTGCTTCATCCAGGTAGGTCATCATTCTTGTATCCTTGACGAGATAATCTCCATGAACTTGATTTACCACCAATTGGGAATCACTGAAGACGTATAGGGAATCCACACCCAAATTAGTTGCCACTCTGAGTTTGGCGAGAAGAGCTTCGTATTCAGCTCCATTATTGGTGGCGTAGAATCCTATGCGTATGGCATATTCCATATGCTCGTCCAAGAGAGTTTTCAGGACAAGTCCCGCACCACATCCGTGCTGATTTGACGATCCATCTACAAACAATTCCTATCTGGCGAGGTCCTCATTAGGGTTTGATTGTTTGGTGATTTCCACCTCGGGGATACTCTCAGTTTCTGCAATATCATGCGTGAATTTAGCGATAAAATCGGCTAAGGCCTGGCCTTTGATCACCATCCTTAGTTTGTAATTAATATGAAATTCACTTAGCTTGATGGTCCATTTGAGGAGTCTTCCTAAAGTTTCAGGTCGTTGGAGAATTTGTTTCAATGATTGATCAGTTATCACAGTTATTGGATGTGCTTGGAAATAATGGCGAAGTTTTTTGGCGGCGATAAGGATGGCGTAGGTGAGCTTCTCGATTTTCAGATACCTGGTCTTCGCTCCCATTAAGACTTTTCTGACATAATATATCGGTTTTTGAACTCTATCTTCTTCTCGGATCAGTGCGGCACTCACCGCTGTGGGCGAGATGGAGAGATATACAATTAACTCCTCTCCCGTGATCGGAATAGTGAGCAAGGGTGGTGAGCCGAGATACTTTTTAAGCTGCTAAAATGCTGTCTCCGAACTTTCGTTCTACTGAAAGGTCTAATTTTTTCTCAAGATTTGAAAGAATGGGAGACACTTGTTGGCTGATTTGGAAACAAATTTGTTAAGGGCGGCAACTCGCCTGGTCAGTTGCTGCATCTCGTGGATATTCCTAGGCGAACTCATGTTGAGAATGGCCTGAATCTGGTCTGGGTTTGCTTCAATTCCTCATTTGGTTACCAGAAATCCAAGGAACTTGCCAGATCATACTCTGAAAATACACTTTGAAGAATTCAACATCATTCGGTGTTTTCGTAGGATGTCAAACGCTTCTTCAAGGTGGGCGATGTGGTCGGCTGCTTTGAGACTTTTGACTAACATGTCGTTAATATACACTTCCATCGTCTTCCCAATCAATTCCTTGAATATTTTATTGACCAATCTCTGGTACGTCGCCCCCGTATTTTTTAGTTCAAATGGCATGACTTTGTAGCAATATAACTCTCGTTCTGTGATGAAAGAAGTCTTTTCCACGTCGGGAAGGAACATTTTGATCTGATGATAACCGGAGAAGGCGTCCATTTTTTAGGGGCGACGACAACATTGGCGAGCCATTCCAGGTAATGGGCCTCCTTGATGACATTGGCTTTGAAGAGCTTAGCCACTTCTTCTTTGATGACCCTTAGGCGTTCAAGAGTGAATTTTCTCCGCTTCTGGAGAACTGAGGGAATTTAATTTATGCATGGCGATTTGGGGGTTGATGCCTGGAACATCGCCTTGTGACCAGGCGAAGACGTCAAGATTTTTCTTCAAGAAGTCAATCAGTGCGGAACGTAGGTCGTTGGTCAGTTCCGTACCGATCATAACATGGCGATTTGGATAATTTGGGTGTATGGAGATTGGAGTGACTTCTTAAAGGGGTTTGGTGTTTTTAGTTTCTCGGAGATCTACCGGATAACTAGTTCCACCTCGTCCCTCAAAGGCTCTATCTCGGCATTGGCGGTCTATAACTGCTATTGGGTTTTTGAGGTGATTTCTGTCTTCATGACCGAAATAAAGCATTGGCTTGCCACTTTTTGGTCGCCTCTTACCTCGCCCACCCCCGTAGTTATGGGGAATTTCATCTTTAGATAGTAGGTTGAGGTGATCGCCTTAACCCTTCCTAAGGTAGGGCGACCTAAAATTGCATTGTAAGGCGATAGGCAATCTACAACAATGAAGTCCTGCCAAATGGTGGTCTGATGTGGCTCTATTCCCAAAGTTACCGGCAATTTGATCCATCCTAGTGGGTGGGTCATATTTCCTCCAAAACCTATCAATGGAGTATGGAAGGGATGGAGTTTATCCAGTCCTATCTTTATTTTCTCAAATGCCGAAATGAATAAGATATCCGCCGAGCTCCCATTATCGATCAAGATTCGTTGAACGTTGAAGTTGGCGATGACAGCTGATACGACCAAGGCGTCGTCATGGGGAAGGTGGAGGCCTCTTAGATCATCATTGTTGAAGGTGATAGGTGGATGAGCATTAACAACGGGCGAGGAGAGGTTGTAGATTTTCTCCTCAGCTCGCCCACTGGCACCCCTTGCATGCCTCTTTTTGGATGAATTTGAGCATCCTCCAGATCCAAATCCACCACGAATTACTTGTATGTCTCCTGCAGTTGGTCGGTTGTCATATCTTTTTTCAGGCGAGTGGGGAGGTGAGCGATCAACTACATACTTCCTTAAATATCCCCTCTTGATAAGGTCGGCGATCTGTTCTTTAGATGGAAGCAGTCTTCCGTGTTATGACCGTGATTCCGATGGAATTCACAATATTTGTTCTTATTCCTCTTCCGGGGATCTATCTTGATTATTTGGGGCCATTTGACGAACTCTTCGTTCTTAATCTCAGTGAGTACTTGGGCGATAGGAGCGTTAAGAGGTGGCAAAATCATTTTAGGACGGCGAGGTGGAGTACGAGAACGTCTTTCGTTTGTCCGCCTGAACCTCGATTGGACTTTTTGCTCCTTGTTTCCTCCCTGAAGTCGGATCGTCTTGTGTCGGGCTCCTTCATCTTGTGATCGTCTTCCCTCGTCGCCTCCGTTTTGCTTTGGCTAACTCTTTCGCGGCAACATACTTGTCAGCCTTGCTCTGGAGAACTGACAAGGCTTCAGGTACATTCTTGGAGAGGGAGTCAAATAGTGGACCAGGGCGAAGTCCTTCCATCATGGCCATAATCACTACCTTGTCACTGGGATCCTCCACTTCCAAGACGACTTGGTTAAACCGCTTTACGTAGTCTTTCAAACTTTCTATTTCCTTTTGATGAATGGTGAAAATGTGAGAAACATTCTTCTGCCGGACTCTATAGCTCATAAAGTTGGCAACAAAAAGCTTGCTCAAGTCGCCAAATGAGTCAATGGTTCTCGGATGCAGTTTTCTAAACCACGACCTCGCCGACCCTTTTAAAGTAGCAGAGAATGCTTTGCACATTACCTCATCTGAACAACCTTGTAGTGACATCAGACTCTTGTACGAATCTAAATGATTCATGGGATCTATTTTCCCCTCGTAGGTTTCGAACTGACTGGATAACTTAAACTTAGAGGAAACCCTAGTTCTCAACACTCTCTCTGTGAATGGCGGCTCGGTTTGTTTGATCAAAGCATCCACGGTTACTTGAGCGCCTGCCCCAGTATTGATGGCATCAAGACGGGAGTCTTGATCTCTGATCTTTTGGGAGGTGGAAGTACTTCGACGTCTAGACGCCTGGTTATTACAGCGAGGAGATCTTTCTCTCCTGACTTCCTCTCCTTCGATCTCATGAGCTTGGCTAGATTGAGACTCTGATGAGGCACTTCTTTCACGTCGGGAACGAGGTGAGGGAGATCTATTTCGTCCAGCCCGTCTTGTGCTATGATGACTTTGGGATACTTTGTCGCAAGACCGACGAGGTGGGCGAGGAGGATTATTTTTAGGGGTCGGGATCAGAGGAATTTGCGGCTGGTTAGCTGCAAGGAGCTGTAACAAACAGGCGTTATTCTCGTTCATGACTCTCATTTGCCCGGCCATATCGTGTATCTCACGATGAATGCCTTCCAGATCTAGAGTATGATTGATATTGGCCATTGGATGAGCTCCGTAATCCAAAGGGTTGTCGGCACTTAGTCTAGGCAATAAACGGCTACGCAGGTGCATAGAAATTTGAGAAACTGTCATTCCCACAAACAACGCCAAATTGTTGTGGTAGAATTTTGGGGAGAGCAACCAACAGTCAAGCTACTCTTGATGGCGAGGTGGTAACCTCGAAAAAGACTCGGGCGATCGGCGCAGCAATGAACAAACATTATCGGCGGGGGTAAGGCCGCTCAAAACTCATCCGGCGTACGAATTAAACCAAAGCGATCAGAAGCTAAGCAATTAACAAGCAAAGCTGTGTGCCAGAGAATTGTGTTGCGTACCTCATAATGTTGGGGGAACGACCCTTATATAGATGGAGAAAGGAGAGCCATGTAAGAAAACTGGCGTAATCCTCGAACGGCTAAGTATGTAATATATTCCAGAGATATAGGAGATTTAATAGGGAGATTTGACATCTGAAGGGTATCCTACGATTGTAGGTGCTGAGAAGGAAAGAATCTCTTTCGAAGGTAGTTTCCTTGAGGAGATAGAAGACTGGAGGAGATGGAATTCATATGGAGATAGAAGACTGGAGACCATGTACCTCACCTCGCCCATCTGTGGCTTGGAGATTGGCGAGCTTAAGTTCAATTTTCCTGGCGATAAGGCGTCTCCTCGCCTATTGGCGAGATGAAGGAAGCCCAGTGGTGAATGAATGATCTTGGCGAGGTATAATGGAAATTTACTTGAAGGTAGGCGACGAGTGTCCTTGGCGAGGTGTGAATGTTTTATCTCACATCAATTTCGATTGTACCTCGGGAGGAAGGAAAAAATCCCATAATTTTATAGATTAATTTGTATACATAAATAGAGAGGAGAGAGTCATGTTTAGTGATTCAATAATACTACTAATAAAAACACTTGTACGTGCTGAAGTATACACTCTCGTAAATAAAAATATATAAGTGTCACGTATGGTTGGTGAAATGCAGACATCCCACGTGAGAGAATGGTAGTACCATGAACCTAACAATCATGT
>BRYF01000012.1:7380000-7382500 GCA_030159135.1 Actinidia polygama
ACACCCTTTAAATTACCCCCTCCAATCCTTGACACGTGTCAGGACCTCCTTCTTCCTTGAAATTACCCTCCCAACCCTTGACACATGTTAGAATCTCACACTCCCTTGAAATTACCCCCAAACCTTTGACACATGTCAGAACCTCTCTCTCCCTTAAAATTACCTTCCCTCTAACCGTTGACACATGTCAAAACCTCTCCCTCCCTTGAAATTACCTCCCCTCCAATCCTTGACACATGTTAGGACATCCTCATCCCTTTAAATTACCTCCCAAACCATTGACACATATTAGAATCTCACCCTTCCTTGAAATTACCCCCCTCCAACCTTTGACACATATCAGAATCTCATTCTCCCTTGAAATTACCTCCCCTCCAACCTTTGACACATGTCAGGACCTCCTCCCCCAACCCCCCTCTCCCTTTAAATACTCCTCTCACATTTTATTTTTACTCACTCTTCAGTTACACCTCCCTCCACTGCTCTCTCACTTCCAGCCTCTCTTCTTTTCGTATAACAGAGTTCTCTTTTTAGCCATCACTTTTCATAATTCATAGAATAATATTATGGATGACTACTTAGGTTCATTTTCAGATAGTATGTCATTTGAGAATTATGTTCCTAGTGGGAAGAGCATCTCCAACAACAATCGCGATTATACAACCGAATTTATCACAAATCAAGTTAGTTATTATCGTTATTTTATGCATGTTTGTTCTTTATTTTTTAAGTAAAGAAATTATGTTAAGATTGTATAATGTTGTACTTATACATCTTCGTTATATTTTTTTATATAGATATTTGAAAATAGAGAAGTTATGATAAATTGGGCAAAGAGAGTTGGTCTTCAGAATTGTATTTTGGTACTTATTAAAAAGTCTGCTACCTTAAAAGGTGGCAAGCTGCCAAAGTGTCATCTTATGTGTGAAATAGGAGGAAAGTACTAACCGTCACGACATCTAGTTAAAGGGCAATCCTTAAAAAATAAATACTGGGACTAAAAAATGTGAATGCTCATTTGAGTTGCGAGGTATACCAATACCTCTTGATGGTGTGATGTGGGGTTTAAGGGTTGTCTGTGGTTTTTATAATAATCAATCAGCATAATATATTGATGGTCATGAGTACCCATGTAGGTTAAAACTAATGAAAAAAGAATTTGTTTGCGACATGTCCAACAGCACCGCATCTCGTGAAATTCTTAGTATTTTGAAGGAAAGAGACCCCGTCAAACACTACGGGAATCAAAAGCAAATCTATATGATCAGTTTTATCCAGATTGAAATTTGGTAGCCAATCTATTATTCTCATTGAATTGGTTCGAGTCGTGGGCACACAGATGTATTGGATGTACTCTTTGCCTTTGGGAATTGTCATCGCATCAAGATACAACCTGGTAATACATACATTTGGTGAGAATATTGATAGTTGTTTTACTCACTTGCTATTAAGGATTCCTCCAGTTGAAAACCAAGCGCGTCGAAAAATAGTTATTGCCCATGTTGGCAATCACTTCGTGCAAGTTTTTTTTACACCCTCATTACCCTGTACCATCAATTCTAATGTGGTGGTTGCAACATTCATCGTACGAAGCTAAAGGATGGGCTGCTCGTTATGTGACACATGTTCATTTGTAGTACGAAAAAATAGGTACCTCACCAAGCGCTCCGGGATCAAAATTTGGAGGCAATATTGATTAGAATTTATATTTGTATATTTTTGTGTATCTATTTTTTTGGTATTATTACATGTACTCTTCCCTAAACATGAGTAAATCAATATTGATTCATATTTTGATCCTTATTACCAATCCACTGGGCCTCCATAATCCAACTCCCTCTGTCCTTTTGCATAAAATATTAAAATACTTAAATTTAATGAGAATAAAATTTGTTCATCTACCTTAGTAAAGGCTCTAAAGTGGTCTTTTCCTGGAATGCTTTGGAGTGATCAAAATGGAAGTCATTTTGTTTATTAAAAAATATCGTTTTAATAATGCTGGAATTTTTTTTGAAGTGTTTAAAATAGCGCCATTTATTTATTAAAATGACGTCGTTTTGATTTGGTTGAAATTTTTTGATTTACTCTATTTTTTAAACACTCTCTATATGTCATTTTGATAAATAAAACGGTATCGTTTTGAATACTCCATAAAAAAAACCAATATTATCAAAACGATGTCGTTTTGATCACTCCAAAATACTCCAGAAAAAAGACTAGGATATTGATCCATTAGTAAGCATGAATAAAAGTTGTTTTTCACTAAGCAAACAAAAGTAGAAGATGCGATAATATTCTATCACAACTCTTAAGATAAAAATAAAAATTATTATAAATAAGTAACAATAAATACTCATCATTTTTAAAAATGCTAACCTCCGCTAGTATATTGCTATATTTAATAAGTGTATAAATATTTATAACAATGTACATGTTTGACAGAATTTATAAGTCATAATTTTGTTTTCTATTTTGAATAACGAGATATACAACCTCGACA
>BRYF01000012.1:7392500-7395000 GCA_030159135.1 Actinidia polygama
ATTCAAACACAAGCCATCTCCACCTCATAAACTATAGCAACATTGCAGTAATGTATGCATTTATTATTGAGTAAAAAATTTCTTTTCCACCATCAATAATTGATGATGGGAGTTTTTGATAATTTTTTTCATTTGGTATTTTAGTTAGAAGTCCCATTTTTAATTTGTATGCGGGGGTGGGTATCCTTGCCAGGGACGGGAGAGTAAATTTATTTTGTTGTGTTTGGTGTTGTGTGGCTAAATTTATTTCATTGAGCTTTGGTTTTACAGGTTGAATTCTTAATTATTTAAGTTAATAATTATTTTTTGCATTTTATTTTTTAATTAATACATTTAAAACATACTCCATATGCCCTAATTTGTAAGTCCATTTTTACTATTTTGAATATTTTACAAAATTGTCTATATTTTTAATTTATATTATTTTTGAAATCTCCATATGCCCTTGTTCTCCCTGTTACGGAGGAAGAAATCAAAAAAGCCCTCTTCAGCATTGGGGTGGAAAAGGCCCCTGGCCCGGATGGTTACTCTTCCCTCTTTTTCAAGCAGGCCTGGGACACAGTGGGTAGAGATTTCACAGCTGCAGTTCTTGAATGGGTAGAGATTTCCTCGGGCCAAATCCTAAAGCAGATCAACCACTCAGTCATTGCTCTGATTCCCAAAACCAAAGATGCAGACAAGGTTGAGGACTTTAGACCCATTGCATGCTGCAATGTTGTATATAAAGTCATCTAAAAAATTATTGCCACAAGGCTAGGCCCTGCTATAACTAGTATTATTGATCCTGCCCAAGCTGCTTTCATCCAAAACAGGTCTATGGTGGATAATATCTTTCTTCTGCAGGAACTTTTAAGGCAATACGGCAGGAAAAGAACATCTCCGAGATGCACTTTGAATGTTGATCTAAGGAAAGCTTTCGACTCAATTGATTGGGCTTTTATTAAAGACATGTTATCAGCCTTGCAATTCCCCAGTACTTTTATCTCATGGATCATGGCATGTATATCATCTACCTCCTTATCTCTTGCTTTCAATGGCTCTTTGCATGGTTTCTTCAAAGGGGAAAGGGGGCTTCGGCAGGGGGATCCCATATCTCCATACATTTTTGTGCTATGTCTAGAATATCTCTCCAGAAGTTTGAAGGAATTGCACCACCACCCTGACTTCAACTTCCATCCGAGATGCGGGGGCTTAAAAATTACCCACTTGGCATATGCTGATGATTTAGTCCTCTTTTCCAGAGGGGATCCCACATCTGTCTCCATTTTTATGGAAAAGCTCAATCATTTTGGAGACTGCTCGGGTTTATGCATTAACCAGACTAAATCCAGCTTTCATGCAGCTGGCATAAGTGACTCTGACATGGAAAGTATAAAAGATATAACAGGGTTCTCCCATGGCTCCTTCCCCTTTAGATACCTGGGAATCCCAGTGGCTGATTCCAGATTAACTATCTCCCAATATATCCCTTTAATTGACAAGATTTCGGACAGCATTAGCGCATGGGCTGGTGCAACTCTTTCATATGCAGGTCGGACAAAGTGAATCAAATCTGTCCTTCAAGGAGTAGAGTGTTATTGGCTCTCTATCCTCCCTATTCCAGCAGGAGTCAAGTCCAAAATTGTTCAGCTTTGCAGGAATTTTCTCTGGAGTGGGAAATGCACCATCAATAAAAAGCCACTAGTTGCCTGGAAAGAAGTCACCCTCCAAAAAGCAGAGGGAGGATTAGGCCTCCGGAATTCCAAAGCATGGAACAAGGCTCTCTTATCTAAAACCCTTTGGGATATCCAGGCTAAGAAGGATTCTTTATGGGTCCAATGGGTCCACCAAGTCTATATGAAGGGGGGCTGCTTCTGGGAGTACAAAAACAAGCAAGCTGACTCCCCCCTCCGTAAACAGATTATGATCCTTAGAGATGAAATCATTGGTGCAGTGACAGTAGAAAGGGCATCTCTTACATTGCACCAATGGGCTCCCAACGGCATATTTCAGTCCAGATTAGCTTATGAATTCTTCAGGCCAAGAAATGCTAAGCTTACATGGCCAAAGCTGGTATGGCATGCAGCTATCATCCCCAGACACTCTTTCATCCTTTGGCTTGGTCTAAAGGACCGTCTCTTGACAAAGGACAAACTTCGCGACTACATAGAAGATCAATCATGCCCCCTTTGCAGTGCCCAAAATGAAACGCTGGATCACCTATTCTTCCATTGCACTTTTGGCAGCCAGATTTGGGCAAACATCAAAAGCTGGTTGGGGATATCCCAGACAATGCAATCCCTCAAGGCAGCGATAAAATGGTTGATCAAAGAGGCCCGTGGAACTGGGTTCCTGGCCAAAATCAAAAGAATTGGTCTAGCATGCACAGTATACTCCATATGGGAAGCCCGAAACAAAAGGATTTTTGAAGGTAAGATAGAGCAGCCGAATGCCATCACCAGGCGTATCCAAATCCAATCTTATAGAATTTTGCACAGTCTGTTTCCGGATCTAAGCCCTT
>BRYF01000012.1:7410000-7412500 GCA_030159135.1 Actinidia polygama
TAGATCCGACATAGTAGACTTAGAAAATTCCTTGCCTTCTTGGGTATTAGACCATTTAGGAGAAAAAGTCATATATGGAGGACGAGGTCACTAGGCTCCCTTCCTCACCTAGGAAAGACCCACTAGTCCCGACAGCAGTCCCTCAGTCGCTTTCCTCTGATTGAGAGGGAGGCGAACATCATGACCCCGAAAGATTTAGAAAACCTTAGAGAATCATGCTCTATTCCTTCGAGCATCCAGATCAAGCTCCTTGAGAAGGGCGAGACCATTATGTCTGCTCGTCCAAGCGAGGTGACCTTTTACGAAGCTGCGTTTCACGTCGGTCTTTGACTTACCATTCATCCTTCAATTAGGATGATTTTGCACTTCTATAATATTTGTACTGCCTAGCTTGTCCCTAATGCATGACACAATGTCGTATGCGACGTAGTGCTATGGCAATATCACAAGCTTGCCCTTTTCTCTTGTCGAGTTTAGGAATCTATTTGGCCTTTACAAGAATCCAAAACCAAACTCTGGATGGCTGTACTTCAAGGCGAGGCTGAAGAGGATCCTTTTTAGGGAAGATCCTAGTAATATTAAGGGATGGAAGAGAAAATTCTTCTTCATTTCGGTGGACAACTAGGAGTTCCCTAAAGGGTTAGCTCGGGAAGCTAGGGTTCCAAGAGTTCCGAGATCATGGGGTACCCCAGGTTAATCTCAGCACTTAAAAAAATTATCCTTCAACTCTTCCAAGTGTAGCATCTCTCTTTTTTTTGGCTAATGATTGGTCAATGTTATTTTCAAGAAAACATTGTAATTAGGTGCCCCAGCTGTTCAATGATGAATAGGAAAGGTTTGATGATATTCTGAGCTCGGTTGGAGGGAATCCTTACTCAGTCAAGATGGTTCTCCATTCTAAGACCTTCCGCTTGGTCTCTCATCTAAGCCAATGGCACCTGGAGAAGGGGACAAGGGCTAGGATGTACTCGCCGGTAGGGCAGTTTCGATAGCGGGAGACAAGGGCGAGTCTCATCATTCCTGAGATGAACATTCCAGGAGTGAAAGCCCTGAGATGGATCAGTAGAATATATAGGAACTATTAGAAAGGAAATGAGGAGGATCTTACCTCATGTTCTTGACCTAACCCTTCTACGGTGGTCAGGGGGAAAGTTCGAGACCCCATATTAGATTTGGGACCACTTAGTTTGAGCCCAAGCTCGGAAACTAGATCAGAGTCTTGGTCAAACCTAGTGCTCTCCCCAGAGCTTATACCGAATGATAGTATCTCCATATTTTTCAAGTGTTTTGTCTCTCCCTTATACTGACATCGGTTTTCATTTGCAGCTATGTCACAGAGGATTAGTCCGAAGAAGCTCAGCCAAAAGATTGAGGAATCCAAGAGCGAAGTCTACCTCGGCCAAGGGGGTGGTTATTTTCGAGAAGCGTCAAAGGGACGAGGTGTCCCATGTCTCGCTCAGTGAGGTGAGGTCAAAGAGGAAAGGGCCCTGCCCCCGCCAGCGGCAAAGAAGGCTAAATCGGAGACATCTAGAGTGGCAATCCAAGGAGCTCGACCAGGAACGGCTCTTGGGGAGGGCACTTCAACCAACCCCGGCAAAGCCCTAGGGCCTAGAGCCATTATGCTCGGGAGTCCCTCTGTGGTCGAGAAGATTCGGTCTAGGGTGATCCTTCCTGCTGACAAGGAGAAGGTTGATAAACTTTCCCTGGATCAGGTGGTTACCAAGTTTTTCCACATCGTCGATCAGGTACCTATTCGCTTCCTTCCTCGGCTATTGTTTTTGTAATTTTGTTGCTCTAATGTACTCATAGGAACTTGTTTGTAGCAGGCGGTTATGCTCAGGTCATCCCTTGCTGTCTGAAGTAGGGATATGGGGAATGACACATCATTCCAGATCGCTCGAGCAGAGTCGTCTGAGATGGAGATGGTCGGAGCTCAAAATCGGGCCATCGAGCTAGAAGGACTTCTGACCGAGTTTAGTGAACGGGAGAAGAAGGCCTGCGACAAGCTCAAGGTGAAATCTAATGCCATGGCGAGGTTGGAGGAGGAGGTGGCTGAGCTAAAAAAGAACGAAGTTCTCGCCAAGAAGAAGGCCGTGGAGGAATACAAGTCCTCAAACGATTTTCAGGAGGTTGTGGAATGCGTGGTCTCTAAATACTTTGGTGAGGGCTTTGATTTCTGAAAGAGGCAACTTGCTCGCCATCATCCTAAACTTGGCATTGACTTGGACGGCATAGGCCTCGATCACGACCTTCTCGAAGAGGAAGACGAGGCCGAAGAGGAGGAAAGAGAGGAAAGAGACAAGGAGAAGCAGGCAACAAGGAAAAGGGCGAGGAAAAATTTCTGTAAATTTTTGAGTATTTGTATCTTTGCATTTTTGTAATTTTTTTTCTCCTTTCTTTGCAATGAATAGAAATTTCCTCTGTTTTTGGTTTGCTTTCTTCATATTTCTAAGTTGCATGTTTCTTTTTGTTTTGGGCGATAAGATTGGCGAACAGAAAG
>BRYF01000012.1:7427500-7430000 GCA_030159135.1 Actinidia polygama
AAATATAAACTAAATTTTTAAGTACTAAACAGAATTATTCTGTTTAGATTTTTCAAAGGTACTATAGAATATATGAATGAGATAGTCAAATTTAAAATAAAAGTAAAAATAATAAAATATAAGTACCTAAATATATTTAACATTTAAGAGTTCTAACAATAGGCTTGAGAATTCAATACTAGGCCCACGTCATATTAGACCGGACTTGAGTAAACGTAAACCTTAGTACAAGCCCGACCTAAACCGATGTATGCCCACCCCTACTATCAATCCATAATCTAATTTTAAAATACTATTTCTCTTAAAAATGATTTTCACACAAACTTGTAAAAAAAAAAAATCTAGAAGCAAATATCAAGGTGTTTACTATGCTTTCGCAATTTTTTTTAAAAATGTTGTTTTATAGTATTTATTATAAATTCTGCTATCTATTAACAACATAAAAAATCATTGATATTTAAAAAGCTTATTTTTTTTGCTTTTAATTTTTTTTTAAATAAAAAAAATTAAAATGAATTCAAACACAACCCATCTCCACCTCATAAACTATAACCAAATTGCAATAATGTTTGCATTTATTATTGAGTAAAAAATTGCTTTTTCAACATCAACAATTGATGATGGGAGTTTTTGATAATTTATTTCATTTGGTCTTTTAGTTAGAAGTCCCATTTTTAATTTGTGCGGGTGGGTATCCTTGCCAGGTATGGGAGAGTAAATTTATTTTCTTGCGTTTGGTGTTGTGTGGCTAAATTTATTTTATTTGAGCTCTAGTTTACAGGTTGAATTCTTAATTAATTAAGATAATAATTATTTTTTTGCATTTTATTTTTTAATTATTACATTTAATTTATTATTAAAAGTTACAATATGTCCTAATTTGTAAGTCCATTTTCACTATTTTGAATATTTAAAAATATTATCTATATTTTTCATTTATATTATTTTTGATGATTTTAAAAATTTTGTGTTAAAGAATTAATTGAGATTTTTTTGATTGGATTAAAAAATCTAAAAAAATTATTTACAAAAAATATATTATTTGTGAATCCGATGAAAAGGAACAAATGCCAAAATAAGATAAACAAATTAAGACGGAAGGAGTATTTCTTAAGGATGCACTCAGCTACACCTTTATCTTACTTTTTTTTTTAGATTTTATCATATTGAGCACCAATATTATACCGGTGTTATTAGCCTCTACCCTATCATTAAATTCAAGGGTATAAATTGAATTATGGATCACAAAAATTTGATTAAACCGGTGATTTCTATTTAATCGGGAAACTATTTTATGACCGTTATATTACGTACTTAATGCTGAAGTGGTGTGATGTTTCACACATTAGGATATGTTTGTTAACCAATTAATTTTTATTTTTTTGTTTAATTTTTATTTTTCTAAATAAAAATAAACAAAAACTTGTTTGTATTGATATCTATTTTTATAAATAAGCAAAATTATTTTTAATATTTTTGAAAATAGTGAAAACAACAAAATGATATTTTTGTTTTGTTTACAAAATTTATTTACAAAAAATTTTCAACCATCCTCACCACCTCACCGCCACCTCCTCTTCCACCATGGTCACCTCCTCACCACCTCACCTCCACCTCCACCTCCACCACCACTTCCTCCTTCGCCACCACCTCCTCACTACCACTACCACCTCCACTCCTACGCCACCCCTCCTTACCACCACCACCATCACCCCCTCCACCACACACATTTTTTTTAAATAGTTTAAAAACAGGTAAAATTAAATATATTTTTATTTTTAAATAGTTAAAAAAAAGTAAACAAAAACATACTTTTATTTTATGTTTTATAAAAAACTAAAAAAATACAAAAACAGAAACGTTACCAAACATCCTCTAAGTGTTCTAAAAGTAGCTTTTTAAAAGTGAAGTGGTGTGATGTTCCACTAGGGATGGCAACGGGGAGGGTTCGGGACGGGTTCGGGACAACCCGTCCCCGCCCCGATTAAGAAAACCCTTCCCCACCCCCGTCCCAAACCCATAACGGGTTGGGACTCAAAATCCCATACCCACCCTGCCCCGTTTAAATTTTTAATTATATATATATTTTTTATAAACGGTAAAAAAAATATCATTATATATATATATATTATATATAATATTATGGTATAATTAAAAATAATAATAATTTTGTCTATTTATAGTTAATCGGGGCAGGGGCGTACAAACCCAAACCCGACTCAGGTTTTAATTTTTTTTCCATAACCCGCTTCGAACCCGTTTAAGTGTTTAATCCTACCCCAAACCCGCCCTATTAGGGTGGGGGCGAGGACCCGCTTTTTTCAGGGTAATTGCCGTCCCTAGTTCCACATATGATAAAAGTGTTGCATTTCCCAAATGTAAAAGTGAAGGGGGCAGCAAGAGAGGTGATCCTCGCTCCCCCTCCCCCACCCCACGCCCACCCCCCACGCCCACCCCACTGATAGCCCCCCTCTCCCTTGTCCCCCTCTGAATTTATCAA
>BRYF01000012.1:7435000-7437500 GCA_030159135.1 Actinidia polygama
TTATTTTTTATAAAATTTATTTATTTTCTTTATTAATTTTATTTTTCTTTTTTGGTAATAATTTTTTTTAAAAAATAATTATCAAATTTTACACTTTTGGTCAAAAATTTATTAAATTTGTTGAGTAGATATGAATTTTTTTTTTTAGAATCGAAAAAGTATACTTTTCATTTGAAAAAAGTGTTTAATCGCAAGCTATTAATGTGCTGGATTTTTAATTGTTAGTATTTTTATACTTTTTAAAATTTTTATAAATAATGACTACCATATTTTTAAAATTATTTATCTAAAAATAAAAATAAAAATAATAAAGAAAAGAAAAAAAAATCATACAAAAAATGATAAAAATAATAAAAATTTAAAAAAATAAAAAACATATAATAAAAAAATTATATATCAAAAAAAATTAAAACTAATAAAGAAAAGAAATAAATTTCATTAAAAATGATAAAAAAAAAAGAAAACAAAACTAATGAAAAAAAAAACAAAACTAAAACAAACAAAATTAGAAAATTTTAAAAAAAAAATTAATGATAAAAAAACTAAAAAAAATACAAAAATCTGAAAAATAAAAAATAGAACCGAGAGAGAGAAGTAAGTGGGTGGGTGGGTGAGTGGGGCATAAAAATCTTTGTAAAAGGAGACAAGGGTGGGGCCAAGGGGGGAAATTTGTCAGAGGAGGGGGGAAAAGCAGCTCCCATTTTCAAACTAGATGGGTTTGATGGTTTCTATTGGTTGGTGGAGTGATAAATGAGAACAAATACTTAAGTTGGCTTTGATCAATGTTTTACTAGAGAAAAAAATAAAAATAGATGATTTAATCATTTCGATCGGTCTGATTATTTTTTTATTTTTTATTTTTTTCTCATCAACTCCTTGATCTAAATACAACCTTAGTGTAATAGTAACCTATCTTTTGTGGTATCTACCGTCAATAAAGAGTTAAAGAGTTGGTGGATTTTTAATTTTTGGAATAAATTACACTTCTATATTGTTTTATCTTTTTGTCAATTTTTTTCCCCACATTTTCTGTTCATCGATCGTAGAGGCATTTTAAAAATAATTATTTTTTTGCAATAATCCATGAGAAAACCATTGGGATTAATTTGAATTTTAGTATTTTTTATAATTTTTATTTTTTAGATTCCCTTTGAGAAGACCAACCGAAAAAATAAAAAAATTAACGAAAACTAAAAAAAAATATTAAGAATAAAATTAATCAATCCTAAAACTACAATTTATCCCAACGAGAACATTCTGAGACTAACAATATTAATTTTTCTTAATTTCTTGTATTGGCTTTTGACCCCACCATTTGATGCTTCTTCTCTGATGTAAAGTATTTTGAAAAGCGTCTCAAAATTTGGATCAAAAAAAATATCAAAATTTAAAATAAATAATTTAGATTTATTTAAATGTATGAATTTCACTTAACTAAGTGAATAAGAACCATTTATTTAAAATTTAAAAAAAACTTTTTGAATTTGAATTCTGAAACGCAGCGAAGTGTTGACTTGCTAGATATCGATTGGTATGAATATTGATAGGTGGTGAAAGTGGTTGATAAATTGATGGAACCATTAATGCAATTTATACATAACTAGTAATTGTTCGTGCTCACGAACACTACGTAAAAAAAAATCATATTTTAGGCATAAGAGTTTTACAATCTAAAAAACAGAAAAGATATAAACTTTAGATAAAAGATACATTGCATGTATATATAAAGAGATACATTGCTACAAAATGGAGAACAAATCAGAAACTATAATTATTTTGAAAAAGTTTGGGAGAAAATGAGAGAGAAAGAAAGAGGTGTTTTATTTTATTTTTTTGTGGATCCCACTAAAAAATGATCAAATAGATAAAAAATATGCTCAATTTTAGAAATTTTTTATCCATTAGATAAGAACTTATGTGGGTCTCACACATTTGCAAAAAAAAAAGTGATAGTTTTGAACAGAAAAAAAATAATTTCAAGTGAAATCTCAACCGTTAGATTCACTCAAATGGATTTCAACTGTAGATAGCGAGAGATGGATTTGAGATTCAAAATGAGTTTTGATTTATAATATAGATTTTTCAGGCCAGTTAGCTATTTTTTAGGTTTTGTAATTATTTTAGTTTATAATTTTTTTACTATTTAATCAAAATTTTAGAGTAATTCCTCTTGAGGAGATAAATCTGAAAATATACAAATTTTATTTAAATTTTAAAAATAAAACCAATCAAAAATAACTAATTTATCCAGCAACTCCTAGTTTGGGGTAGTTATTTATGAAGATGTTTAACTACTTTGCCTTTTGATTTTCTTTATTTTTAGTGAATTTCTCACGTTATGTTTGATCAAAATTTTAGATTTTTTTAATTTCTCTTTGAGAGGAATGTAAAAATATATAAAAAAAAATTGTTCAAAATTTTGAACAAAACCATTAAAGAAAGAAAATTATCTAATTTATTGAGTAAAATATTTTTTTTGTCTTTAATGAAGCTTTTCTCA
>BRYF01000012.1:7562500-7565000 GCA_030159135.1 Actinidia polygama
CCTAAAGAAGGTCAAGAGAATACTTCCGTTGAGAGAGAAATACATTGGCCATACCGAGCAACCTCAATACAAAGAAAGTAACGAAGAGGACTCAAATCCCTAATGTCAAAAGCTTTTCTGAGTCCACATTTTACCTGAACAATACCAGAAACATCGTCTCCCGTGATTAGAGGTGGACACGGATCGGATTGGTTCGGTTCCATGCCTAGCCCAGGACTGAACCAATAATCATCGGTTCTAATTTTTTGGAACCAGGACCGAACCAATCAGTACTTAGAACCGAACCGAACCAATCTGACTCGGTTCGGATTGGTTCGGATTGGTTCCACAGTTCTAACTGGATCGGATTGGATCGGTTTGAGTTGGATCGATTTGGCTGTTAAACTACTTAAACCTGTTTAATAAAAATTATGGCATTAAAGAAACTCACAAACAAAAATATAAAATTGTTTAAAAGTAATACAAGCCTAACCTAAATGACACATATATAGGTAGAGAAATTTTAACGTGTTCGAAGGTGTACATTACTTACTATGTTATCGGTTCTAATTTCGGGTATATGGTCAGTTTTGGTTCGGATCAGTTTCGTTCGGTTTCGGTTCGGTTCTGGGTCAGAAAATTGCTAAACCAAGAACCGAACCGATTTGATCGGTTTGCTAAGTTTCAAGACCAGGACCGAACCAGGGGCCTTATAAAACCGAACTAACCCAACCCAAAGGGCTCAGATTGGTTTGGTTCTCGGTTCTTTCGGTTCTTTTGAACACCCCTACTCGTGATAATAATATCATCAACATAAACTGTGACAATAATGCATCGATATTGAGATTGGCATGGAGTAAAGCAAGTATGATTTGAGTGACGTTGAATAAAATTCATAGACAAGACTACCTCACTAAAGTGGTAAAATCAAGCCCGATGAGACTGCTTAAGGCCATAGATAGATTTTTGGAGGCGACAAATATTCCCTACATACTCCCTTTGAGCCTGCAAATCAGGAGGCGGATCCATATATATAGTCTCAGAAAGGTCAATATTAAGGAATGTATTTTTGACATCCAATTGATGAAGAAGCCATGAATAAGATGCAGCAAAGAAAATCAGAAGGCGAATGGTATTTAATTTAGCAACCAGAGCAAAAGTGGCACCAAAATATTTGTCTGCAATCTGAGTAAAGCCCTTAGCAACAAGGTGAGTTTTATATCTATTAACTGAGCCATCTTTCAAATACTTCACACTGAACACCCATTTACAACCAACAGTGCACTCCCTTTTTCGCAAAATAATAAAATCCCAAGTCCGATTGTGCTGAAGGGCATCAATCTCGACCTTCATTGTAGACACCCACAAAGAATTTTGAAGAGTTTCAAAGATCCAGGACTCATTGCGGGCATGAGCATACATCTAGTTCAAAGAAGTCCACAAATAGACGGTATCATGATATATAAATATATGGTATACTCGATCCTCCATCGAGTTAAACATCCAACTCAAAATGATACAGTTATCCGCATCACACTCATCAAACTTGGGATTGGATTCAACCGACTTTGGTTCCTTCCCAAGAATCCAACAGGTCTTACGCTTTCTACCAAGGTAGAGCCAAGAAAGAGCGAGACTAAGCATGAAAGTTCTTTCCATTGAACAACACGCTCGTGACACGTTGAGCCGGTTGGGAATGAGAAAGAGAAATAGGAACTGAACTCGGAGCAATAGGGATCGAAATCACTGGAGCAACTTCCTTGATTGGGTCAGCCATAAAGGTAACACCAAGAACCAATCACAGAAAATATGATATAATTTCAACTACGTGGGCAACCGGATACTCGGTCACCCGATAAGGAAGGAAGAGCATGAACGGAAGTTTTAATGCATCACACGGTCAGACAAAGGCCCTTAGGGGCAGAGGTGCTGCATAGGGCCTGGACTGCGTGAGATTGTGCGACTGTTGGACTATGCGGTTACTAATGGTTGCACTGGACTGCGTGGCTGCTGGACTGTGCGGTGACTGATGGATGCGCTGGATTGCGCGACTGATGGCTATGCTAGACTATGCAGTGACTTTTGGCTGCGCTGGACTGCGTGACTGATGGACTGCACAGTGATTGTGCGACGGCTTGGACTGCACAAGACTGCGCTAGACAGCTCGCCTGTTGCACTAAGATGTGTTGAACTACGCAATGGCTACGTTGGCTTGGACGGCGCGGCTGCGCAAAGGCTGGCTTGCGCAAGGATGGGTTATGCTAGGCGCGGCTGCGCAAGGGCTGATTGCCTGTACAAGAGCTAGATTGGTTGTGTGAGGGTTGGACTGTTGCGCAGGATGTGAGTTAGCTATGCTAGGTTAAAGGCTATGATACCAAATAGACACATAATTTTGTTAATCACCTAAATATATAATACAACATATATCTAATTAAGAAAAAGTAAATAAATAAAGAATAAATTATGGTAAACATGACCTATTATAGATGACTAGATTAAGAAAGCTTTGTAATTGAATTAG
>BRYF01000012.1:7567500-7572500 GCA_030159135.1 Actinidia polygama
TGGTGGAAAATTATGATTAACGAAGGAAATAATACTTTCTCCGCCCCAATTTATCTGTTCATTTTGAAAAAGACAACTATCAAAATATTATAATTTTTTCCTTTTGCTGCTTCGATTAATTCCCATTTATTTACTTCTATCCGTGTTGGGGAGAAACATATGTACTCTGTTACAAAATTTTATTTATTTTGTACACAGCAGAAGATTCAAGTTTTTCTCTTAACGGGAGTTCTAGGTGTAGTTTATATAGTTTTAATGAAATAACATTAAATTTTGAAATTTTAGCCAATCAATCGTTAGTTTTGAATTAATGCAACATATTCATTTTTCTAATAGTTTTAGTTAAATTTAAATTATTGAAGGGTAATTCTGAAACGTTGAAAATTTTGAAGTGGTCTTTTGACTCTTTGAAAAAATTGAATTATCCAAAAATGAAAAAAAATGGGACGAAGGGAGTATCAAATTAGTGAAAAACTTTATAAAATCATATGTGATTTCACAAATTAACTTCCTTTTGACTTAATATATTTTCACCATTTCCAACTGAATTGACATTTTCTCAAACTTTATTAGAAAATGGGTTATATGGTGTGAATTCAAATTTAGTGAAACATGGGTCATATTCAAAGTAATCTAATTCAATTTAATTATGGATAACAACTTTATTTTTTGGGCATGTAGCAAAATTATTGTGGACATGATTGAGTTTGTTGGGCTTTGCAGTGCTGGCATCTTGGTTTAGGTTAAAGTACCCACATGTGGCCATTGGAGCTTTGGCATCTTCTTCACCAATCCTCAATTTTGAGAACATTACATCTCCATATAGCTTCAACAAAATCATCACTCAAGATTTCAGGGTATCTCCCCCTTTTCTCTCTCTCTCTCTCTCTCTCTCTCTCTCTCTCTGATTCTCAAAATAGGATAGTTGATTCAGTTACAAAAAAAAAAAAGAGCAGTGATTATTTTGGTGTCATTATCGGGGTAATTTTGGTATATATAATTGACATCATAAAATTCTTCATCAAAATTTGTGTTACCGACATCACGTTTGAATTCCGCTTCTCCCCATTCTGGTTATGGGTTGAAAAATTCAATTTTGTGCACGAAATGTGACAATGTCGACATTTCTATGAACTAAAGATTCAGATTTTATCTACACATTTTTTTTCAATAGGTTTTTATCTACACGTTTGGTCCATCTAATATTATGTAAATTTTTTATTCTGATCCAATAATATGGTGTGTGTTTTTGCAAAAAATTATCAACGTGACCCAATACCATACTCAGAGACTAAACTCATCAGTCAATAGTTTTAGGGTAACAACACTGCTATGGTCCTGGAATTTGGACAATTTTTTATGGTTCAAATTCACTTAATTATGTGGGACTCACACATTCAAGTGAATCTGAACCAATTATTTTAAAATCTAAAAAAAAATTTTGGTCCAGATTTTCGTATGTATGATTTCTCTTAGGGTAAGGATGGCTATATATAGACCGAACATGTATAATTAACTACATGAAAACTAAGTCTTGATTGGGACCATTGGGTCCAACATTGTGTTTATTAGTGATAAAAACAAGGATGTGGGATCAATTCAAGAATAGTCAAACAACCCAATTGCATTAATTAATTTTTGTTTGGATTGAAAAATATTATATATATATATTCTGTTTCCCTGTGAAAAATCAGAGTGAGAGTGAGAACTGTTACAAAGTGATCAAAGGGTCATGGCAGCTAATTGAAGACACTGCAAGCCAACCAGGGGGAATTGAGCTACTCCAAAAATCATTCAGATTATGCAAGTAAGAACTTAGGCCCCGTTTGGAATTAATTGAATTATTTCTGCCAACCTTTTTTGGGGCTGATTTTCTATTTTTATGTTGTTGGCCTCATCTCCAATTAAAGAAATCGAAAAAGTAAAAAACAATTTGGCTTTGTTTGGCCAATCTTTTTCTTTTTGTTGCTGAGATTTTTAATCTGCTTTGGTTTTAAAGGTTTTTTTTTTGACTTTCGTGATTTTTTTTGACCGTTTGATAAAAAAAATTATAGTTTTTCAGTTCCTTTTGATAGAGAAGAATTTAAAAACGTACAATTTTGTTCAAATGTAAAAAAAATTACTAAAAACAAAAAAGTTAATTTATTGAGTAAATGATTATTTTTTCAATTTGAACCAAAATTCTTATATTTTCATTTTCAACTCATCAAGAGGAACAAGAAAAGTATATAAATTTTTGATTAAACGGTGAAATTTTTTATTAGATATGAAAAAAATTCGAAAACCAAAGCAGCTAAAAAATCTTTTAAAAAAACTAGACCAAACAAAACCTTTATTTTATAGAAAAACCCTAAAATCCAAACTATTCCAAAATTAATCGAGTTTTGGATTAATTTTGATTTGAGAGTTTTTTTTTGTAAAAAAGCAAAAAAAAACTCCTTTTCTGATAGTTCTAATTGAGACGAACCCCAAAAGTAAAAAATCTAAACCCAAAGATGAAAAAAGTTCACTAAAAATAAAATTTCAAAAATAATTTAATTTATTCAAAACGACTCCTTATTTCACTGGCACTGCGTTTTCTTAATTATCTTGAAAAATTAGCTTAATTAATTAATTATTAATAATAAAAAAATTTCCTTTACTTTTCACAGGGATTTTATGAGTGCAAATTCTCTGACGGATTGGCTTAGAACAGCCTATATTTACACAGCCATGACGGATTATCCAACTCCTTCCAACTTTCTTAGCCCCTTGCCAGCTTACCCTGTGAAACAGGTATTTATTGTTTGTATTTAAATAGAAAGATAGATTATTCGTTTTAAGGGTAAAATTGTCCTACAAAAGATTTTTTCTTTTTGGTGGGCAATAGTCAATTATTTCTGTACACTAATTTTACAAATAAATGTAAAAATATTTTTAAAATGGTAGCTATAAATTTCAAAAAGAAAGAAAGAAAGAAGGACTGAGGGGCAAATTAGTCAAATAGATATTTTTTTTATGTGCATATTATTACACAACAAATAATTATTTTATTTATTAGAATTGTTTTTAATTGTGCAGATGTGCAAGGCAATTGACGATCCAATGACAGGGAATGACACGTTTGCCAAGTTGTACGGTGCGGCTAACATTTACTACAACTACAGTGGATACGCCACGTGTTTTGATCTGAATGATAATTCTGATCCCCATGGTCTTGGCGGGTGGACCTGGCAGGTACAAGGATATTCCCCTTCCCTGCCCGAATTTTTCTCTGAATCCATGCTTTTTAAAGTTCTTTGAATGAAATGAAAGTCCTTTTGTGCACAAAGGCAATAAGGTTTATTGTGACCATAAAAGCACAAACTCAATAGGCCTTAGGTCACATAAATTTAATTTAATGTACATAGAAAATATAAAATTTATAATTTATAAATAAAATATAACATTAACTTTAACCTTGGGGCCTGTTTGGCTGGAGGATAAAGGGGCGGATAACTTTTCTCTCCGGATAATTTTTTCTATCCGGTGTTTGAATAGTGAAAACCCGTCCGGATAACTTTTTTTCCTGGATAACTTTTCCCCCGGGAAGATAGAGGCGAATAATTTATGGGTGACCCTCACCCTAGTTAAAAGTTATCCGGGAGGATAAGAGTAGGGGATAAGAAAGAATATATATATATATATATATATATTATGTATGAATATCTTTATATTAGATATTTATATATGTATATATATTTTTAATATCTAGTTATTTTATATTTTGTTTCTCTCTCTATATTTTCTTTCTTATCCCCACCCTTATCCACTAATTGTAAAAAGTATCCAAACAAAATTAAAAGTTATCTCTCTTCAAAAGTTATATCCATCTAAAAGTTATCCCTTCTCTAAAACTTATCCCCTGATGTTATCCGGCAGCCAAACAACCCCTTAGGGTAACAAGCCTAAATGATTTTGTAATATTAGTAACTAACACGAAATAAAATTAAGATGGCGGTCGCCTCCAATCGCCCCCTTTTAAGTCTATCAATGGTTACATAGGCTTTCAACTTGTTGAAACGGTTGTTTGGGCTAGGTTTTAGGGTAAAGTTTGGTTCCTACGGCTATTTATTATTATATTATTATTTATTTCTATTTTAATTAGTTTTTTTTCTAACTAAAGTTTTTTTGTGTATTTTCTTTAATCTTTCTAACAATTAACGGTGGCTTAATTTCTTGTATCTTTTTATTATTCAGTTAATAAAAACTTGAGGAATCCTTATTCTTAACTCTTTTAGTAGAAATTAGTTTTATCTCGTCTCGACACTTCTTTAGTAAGATTTTTGTATAAATCTTATTTTTCAGCTATTTTGCAACTCAACTACAATAGTTTAGTTCTCCTATAAAATTCTTTTGTCAAAGGGTAAATTCAACAGTTAGTCCTTGTAGTTTAGGCAAAATTTCACTTTTTGAATCTTGTATTTTCAATTTGAACAGTTAGAATTTAGTAGTTTCTAATCAATTTCAAATTGCACCATCCAAATTCAACAAGAGTGTTAACAGAAAATGCAAAAAAAATATAAAAAAATTTGCAATTTTTATTAGTATTTTTATGGGTGGAGGGATAACATTGTAACTGACTGAAAACTGTAAAGTTATAATTGTTCAAATTAAAATTATAGGGATCAAATTGAAACTCTAGCCAAACTACACGGACCAATTGTGAAATTTACCCTTCATAAAATGAACACACCAAAAAAATCATGTAATTTATTTTTCTTACAAATAATTTTCTCACAATAAATTCTTAACCACTGAATTGAACACACAAGCATTTGAATAAAAGCACCCTTTGAAAAGTGTAATGTTTAGGGGTATTTCATATCTCATGTATAAAAACTAACTTTAAGTGGGGCATATGTTGTTTTCTTTTGGGCCAGCAAGCAAGCTGTCTTAGTACCAAACACAATGTACATTGGGTCAATGCATTGAAAAGGAAACCAAATGGGTAAGAGCTCGAGGATAAGGAATAAATAATG
>BRYF01000012.1:7660000-7665000 GCA_030159135.1 Actinidia polygama
CATGATCTGTTAGCACAGTAATGGGATAAGCTTGAAAATAATGGTGAAGTTTTCTGGCGGCGATCAAAAGAGCATATGCGATCTTCTTAATTTTCAGGTATCTAGTCTCAACTCCCATGAGGACTTTGCTGACATAGTACACTAGTTTCTAAACTTTGTCCTCTTCTCGGAGAAGCACTACATTTACTATTGTTGGCAAGATGGAGAGGTATACGATAAGCTCATCGCCCATGGTAGGAATTGTAAGCAAGGGAGGCAATCCAAGGTACTCCTTAAGCTACTTAAACACCATCTCAGATTCGTCTGTCCGCACAAAGGTTTTGTTTTTCCTCAGGATCTTGAAGAATGGTAAACACTTGTCTGCTGATTTGGAGACGAATCTGTTAAGAGCGGCTACTCACTCAGTTAACTATTGCACCTCATGTATATTCCTAGACGAGTTCATAGCGAGTAAAACTTGAATTTTGTTCGGATTCACCTCGATCCCCACAAGTAAGCCAAGGAATTTCCTTGAGGATACATCGAAGATGAACTTGGAAGGATTCAAGATCATACAATGCTTTTGCAGGACGACAAATGTTTGTTCTAGGTGGGCGATGTGATCAGTTGCTTTTAGGCTATTAACTAGCATGTTGTCTATGTAGACTTCCATAGTTTTTCCAATCATCTCCTTCAAGATATTATTGAAAAACCTTTGGTATGTTGCCCCAACGTTCTTCAACCCAAAAGGCATGATTTATAGTAGTACAACCCTCTCTCCGTGATAAAAGAAGTCTTTTCCACATCGGGTGGATGCATCTTGATCTGGTGATACCCCGAGAAGGCGTCCATAAAACTGAGAAGCTCATGTTTGGAGGTTGCATCAACGATTAGATTAGTTTTAGGTTATAGCAGTACAACCTCTCTCCGTGATAAAATAAGTTTTCTCCATGTCGGGCAGATGCATCTTGATATGATGATACCACGAGAAGGCATTCATGAAACTGAGAAACTCATGTTTGGAGGTTGTATCAATGATCAAATCAATCTTAGGCAAAGGAAAACTGTCTTTTGGGCGAGCCTTGTTGAGGTCGATAAAGTCAACACATACTTTTCACTTCCCCCCTCTTTTGGGAGCGACGACAATGTTGGAGAGTCAATTCAGATAGTGAGATTCCCTGATAACATTGGCTTTGATGAGATTAGCCACTTCTTCTATGAATCTCAAGCATTCTGGGGTGAACTTTCTTCTTTTTTGACGAACTGGAGAATGGTCAAGGTTAGCAAACAGCTTGTGAATGGTAACCTGAGGATCTATTCCTAGAACATCACCTATCGTAGTTCTTTTTCAAAAATTCCACTAGAGCACTCTACAACTCCTTAGTCAAATTAGTTTCGATCATAACGTGGCAATCTAGGTAATCAAGATGTATGGAAATTAGAGCAACTTCTTCTTGGGGCTTGGTGTTTTCTGTCTCTCTGGGATCAGTAAGGATAATCTCCTCTACTTCGTCTCTCAATGCCTCCATCTCATCATCGTCAATCTATAATTGCTATTGGGCGCCCGACTTAGATGGAGATTCAGTATTCATGGCCTTGATGAAACACTGTTTTGCAATCTTCTGGTTGCTCCTCACCTCGCCTACCCCTGTTGAAGTGGGAAACTTCATAATCAGGTGATAAGTTAAAATGATGGCATTGATCCCGCTCAACGTCGGGCAACCTAGGTTTGCATTGTAGGGCAAATATCAATCCAAAACAATGAAGTCCTGCCACACTGTGGTCTAGTGAGGTTCCGCTCCCAAAGTCAAATGCAACTTGATCCACCCAAGAAGATGTGTTGCACTCCCTCCAAATCTGACCAAGTGTGTGTGAAACGGGTGAAGCTTATCTTGCCCAATCTTTATCTTGTCAAATGCCGAGATAACCAAGATCCTTTACACGTTGAAATTGGCGATTGTAGCAGAGATGACCAATGCGTCGTCATGGGGGAGATATAAGCCTATGAGGTTGTCGTTGGTAATGGGGTAGTAAGCTTCAACAATAAGTGTGGAGAGATTATACACTTCTTTTTCAGCTTTCCCATTAGCACTTCTGGAATGTCTCTTCTAGGATGAACTCGAACATCCTCTTGATCCAAACCCTCCATGGATCACTTGAATATCTCATGTTGTTGTCATATCTTCTATCAGGCGAGTTGGGCCGTCGGCGATCAACTAAATTCTTTCTCAAATTTGTGCTTGGGTTTGGACTTGGCAATGTGGGCTGGACTCAACAGCTACGAACATCAACATTGATGGGATTTGCCAGTGTATTTGACTTCACGTTTATAGGAATATCCTTGATAATAAATAGGCGATCGAAATCTCTAAGAATTCACTTCATGTCGATTGATGATGTTGGCTATGGCAATTGTAACCATAAGCGGTTTTATCTGTTTAGTACATGAAGAAAATGCCACCTATTGGGGTCTTTTTAAGTCCAATTTCGACCATCCAGTGGCCATAACCCCACTAAAACAAATGGAAGGAAGCATTTGATGCGTAACTAATCTAAAAAAAAATATTTTCCATTGGGACATTCGATAAGGCAATTTCAATACCTAAGAAATATCAAAGTTGACCCAAATCTTTGGTGTCAATCTATCCCTGGAGAAAAATATTCAACTCAATACCTTGAGTTTTATCCCCAGTGATGATAATATCATCAACATACACAATCAGTAGAGTCCTCCCCCTCTCTATCATACGGGAAGATACATAATGATTAGACTGACATCAATGCATATCAAAACGCTGAACTGCATCACTAAACTTCCCGAACCAGGCTCTTAGAGACTACTTAAGGCCATAAAGAGCCTTACAAAGAGGGTAAACCTAACCTTTCTCTCTCCGAGCAACAAATCCTAGAGGTTGCTCCATGTACACCTCCTCGTCTAGATCACCGTGAAGAAATGCATTCTTCACATCCAATTGAATAAAAGCTACCCGTGATCGGGGGCAAGGAAGATAAGGATACGCACGGACCCAATCTTAGCAACGGGAGAGAAGATCTCGTTATAATCAACACCATATGTCTGAGTGTACCCTTGGCAACATGACACCTTATAGAACTCAACAAGAAATGATAGATTTTGAGAAACTAACACCCATTACATTATGAGCCTCACGTGAAAAAATTCTTGCTACAAATTGAAAATGGCCAGGATAGGCCAAATTAAAAGGATTCTGAAGTTCATGATATGAATTGAATTAAATTATAGTCTTCATGATAGCAGGCATTATGATTTATGATAATGGCGCTTTGAAATATTTGATCTTGATTTGTAGTAATTTGTTGGAGCCATAGTTATTAAACGCGATAGGTGTACCAAGGTGCCAATACTCTCTTGGGGCATAGGTGTACATTGTAAAACTGTGATAAATTGTGATAAATTAGTCTACATAAGTGTCCTGTGCAACCTCATCTTGCCATTCACTACGAGGATCGCATCGCCTCTACCAGTGCTCACGTCGCCAGTCTCTATGAGCTCACCACTTGTTCTCCATCTCGCCCATAGGCGAGGTTGATCACTTTTGCCTGCCCGAAGACTCCACTGCCATGAGAACTTTATCTCCACAAGACTCCCCCACCAAGTCGCCTATAGTCACGATTTGTTCTCTCTATTTTATCTCCGATATCTGCGAGATCTCCTTTCATACTTATCTATCCGATGATCTCTCCGTGATCTTCTTGTACGACTCTCCATTCTCCAACTATAAAAAGGCCGCTCCCCCATCATAAAAAGGGACGAAAAAACTCTTGCACACTCACTCTGAGAGCTCTGGTATTTTGCTTTGTCTAGCTTATTCGTCTTGGTCTGATCTCTACGCTGGAGAGGTTTTGAGCGGCCTCGTCCCAGCTGGTCACGTTTGCTCCCTTACACAGGTCGTCCAAATCATTGCCGATGTCAAGTACCGAGGTCACGAGCAATTCTGACTGTTGATTGCTCGTTCTCATATTTCTACCACAACAAACCTAATTGGGGAAGTCTGAGAAAAAGTCCACTGTCGATTTTAGCCTGGTGGAACTGAAAAGTCAAAATGACAAGCGTTCATGCATTTGTCAAATGTCAATGGTTTTGGGAAGTTGGTTAACTGTCCAAGTTCAAATATATGTCTTGAAATTCATCAATAGCATCCCAAGTCTTCGAAGAACAAAGAAATTATAGGCATTAGAAAACAAAAAGGGAAGAATAAAGTCAAGGAAGGCTATAAAGACATTGTTCCTATTTGGGGTGTACTGTTTACCCATGAAACTTTTGTCCCTGTCAAATATATATATATATATACACACACACACACAAGTAAATTGATTTCTGAAGTAACTGAACCAACTTGTATATCACCTACATGTTGTATGGCTCTGTGGCCGGACGTGCTTGGATGTTGTATTTGGTTGGAGAGTGTTTATTATATATAAACTTATGTTAAAATTGATTAAAAGCAGAAATTGAAAAGCTAACATATTTGGCATAACTTTTTTTAGCTTTTTGCAAATGTAACTTAAAAAAAACAATTTTCACATATTTGACATATAGCTTTACAAAAGCACTTGTCAGCTTCTAGCATTTTTTTTGAGTCAAAAAACAGTTTTTTCTAAGCACATACTTTTGCAATTTTTGTTATTAGGATGGTAGGTTTGGATAACTAAAAAAATTAAATATCCTTGCTACTTTTAGATAATTACAATCAAGTCAATATAAACAATATTTTGCATTAAAAAAATAAAAGACAATTTAGACAATTTCATTTCAAAAAGTACTTTTACAGTTTTTACAGCGAACACTTCACAATTGCCTGGTTTCTAATCTCACAGTACCAAATAATTTTTAGCTTCTACCAAAAAGTCAACGATTTACAAAAAAAAAAAACACTAGCTAAAAATTATTTTTAAGCTTTACCAAACGTGCTTAATGGAGCTTTTCAAAAATTAGTTTTTTTTAACTTTTTAAAATTATTTCTGACCCATAAACAGAATCC
>BRYF01000012.1:7765000-7775000 GCA_030159135.1 Actinidia polygama
TTTATTCACTGTGTATGGCGATATCGACGAATTTCTCGACTTTGACTATTTGATTTGCTTGTTAAATTCCGAGTTGAAACAAACACGAAGTTGTTCTCCGGGGATCAAATAATTATGGAGAATAAGTTTGGCGACTTTGATACCCAGCTAAATACTTACTCGGCTAACGCCCTCAAATAACATTTGATATTGGTGAAGGTCAAATTAGCGATATAATAATTGGCGAATTGAATTCTCATAATAGGCGATGTCAATTACTGATAACTGAACATACCTGGCGATCAATAAACCTCGTCACTTTTCATGAAAGGACAATCCTGATGCAGGCGATCAAAAACAGTTAAACGCGTTGGGCGTCGGCGAGACCCGATTTCGGATCGATCTGCTGTCGATGCATTGTCTGAGCTAACCCTTTCCTCGTCGATGTTGTTGACAAGGATCGAGAATCTCATTTGGGCTAAAGATGGCTAGTTTATGATGACAGGGAGAGTCTGTACATGGCAGGGCCATTCTCCTTCACATCCAAGGAGTTTGTTATTAATCTAGTTAACGAAGATAGCTCATCTAGGAGAGAACGTAAGTTCGATGTGGCAATTAAACTTGCTGCCAAAGCTAACTTGCACCACCTTCAAGAGTCCCTATGCAGTAGGCAACGTGATGTCCCACTAGAAACTATTCAAGTTTTTGATGTTGTTCCCAACTCAAATCATCCAATGATTTGGAAGGTCATTCTTCCTTCCAAAATTGGGCGACTATGGCGATTCGGTCACCTTATCATTTCAGAACGAATGGGCGTATCCTGACTTTGGTGATCAGGTCGCCTTATCGTTTCGAAACGAATGGGAGTATCCTACTTATGGCGACTTCGGAGTATGGCTATCAGGTCGCCTTATCATTTTGAAACGAATGGGCGTATCCTGACTTTGGCGATCAGGTCGCCTTATCATTTTGGAATGAATAGACGTATCCTGCTTATGGCGACTTCGGAGTATGGCTATCAGGGCGCCTTATCGTTTCGAAACAAATGGGCGTATCTTGCTTATGGCGATCAGGTCGCCTTATCATTTCAGAAAGAATGGGCGTATCCTGCTTATGGCGGCTTCGGAGTATGGCTATCAGGCGCCTTATCGTTTCAAAAAGAATGGGCGTATCCTGTTTATGGCGATCAGGGTGCCTTATCGTTTCGGAACGAATGGGTGTATCCTGCTTATGGCGACTTCGGAGTATGGCTATTAGGGCGCCTTATCGTTTCAGAACGAATAGGCGTATCCTGCTTATGGCGATATAACGGCTAATAATCGTAGAACAAATTGCATAAGTTTTATTGCTCACAGGTAAGGCCCCAACGAAAAATACAAATTCGGAGATTACATCTACAAAGCTAGGTGATTTGGCACTTGCCTCGGCGACGAGAAGCCTTATTGGTAATATTTCTTTAGGTGTTCGGCATTCCATGGGTGGGGCAGTGCTTTTCCGTTCATGTCTTCTAGCCAATAGTTCTCTGGCCTTGTTACTTTGACTACTTTGTAAGGACCCTCCCAGGTGGGGCCGAGTTTCCCGGCGTTTGGCTCTTTTGTGGCCAAGGTGACTTCCCTCAAAACAAGGTCGCCTGGTAGGAATGATCTATGTTTGACTCTCCGATTATAGTACTTGGCAACCTGATATTTGTAAGTTGCTTGGCTTATTTCGGCTAGTTCTCTCTTTTCGTTGAGGAGGTCCAGATTCAGCCTTAGCTCGGCGTTGTTGGTTTTCTCGCTAAAATTAGAGATTCTATAGGTCGGCATCCCTATTTCCACTGGTATGACTGATTCTGTTCCATAGACCAAAGAGAAAGGAGTCTCGCCGGTAGGTACTCTGTTGGTCATGTGGTAGGCCCATAGTATGCTCGGAAGGTCCTCCACCCATCCACTTTTGGATTTTTCCAATCTCGTCTTCAGATTCCTCAGAATTGTCCTATTAGTAACTTCGACTTGGCCGTTCGCCTGGGGGTGACTAAGAGAGGAGAAATAATGGGATATGGCGAGATCCAAGTAGAATGCCTTAAACTTGTCGTTTTCGAATTGCTTGGCATTGTCCGAGATGATAGTTTTTAGAATTTTGAATCGGCAAACTATGCTTTTCCAAACAAATTTCGTAGTGTTCCTCTCAGTGATTCGGGCGAAGGGCTTGGCTTCTATCCATTTGGTAAAGTAGTCAATGGCGACGATCAAGAATTTTTTCTACAAAGGAGCTTGTGGCAAGGACCTGAGTATGTCAACCTCCCATTGGGAAAAGGGCCATGGATTGGTCATTGGCACCATCTCAGTGTGAGGGATTCGACTTACAGGAGCGAACCTCTGGCATTTGTCGCATTTCTTTGTATAAGTTGTTGTGTCTTGTTGCATCTGAGGCCAAAAGTACCCTTGGCGAACTGCTTTCTTCATCAGCGATCTCACCCCCAAATGATTTCCGCAGACGCCCTCATGGATCCAAGATATATTCAGCTTTTTCGATCCGCAAGCACCTTAAAAGAAGACCCGAGAATGATCTTTTGTACAATATTCGATGAAAGATGCAAAATTTGGCAGACTTGTGTTGGATTCGACGGGCTAGGAGCTTGTCCGGAGATAGGACCCCATCTCAGAGATAGGTGACGATTTCATCCATCCATGTCAGGCTTGTTTCCGTAGGGCATACCGCCTTCGCATCAATACTAGGACCAGGTAAGAATTCCAGAGGTATACTTCTATCTGATATGAAATTGAAGGTGAAAGGCGAGGTTAGCCAGTGCGTCCGCCTGCTTGTTTTCTTCTCGTGGGATTTGGCAAATTTTGAAGGTTGTCATCTTCTCTGTCATGCTCTTCACCATGTCTAAGTACGCCATCATCCGCGTGTCTTTGGCGAGGTAGTCTCCCTGAAATTGGCTTACCACGAGTTGTGAGTCACTGAAAACATCCAGGGAATCTATTCCTAAATCTGTCGCGACCCTTAATCCGGCGAGGAGAGCTACATATTCGGCTTCGTTGGTGGTGGCTTTGAATCCGAGGCGAATAGAATATTTCATTTGCTTGCCGGATGGAGTCTGGAGAACGAGGCCCGCGCCACACCTATGTTGATTGGATGATCCGTCTACGAACAATTTCTAAGTGGTGAGATTCTCAGTTTTCTGCTTTTCCAGAAATTCCATTTCGGGAGAAGTTTTTCTTATTTCTAGAACCTCTTCGTATGTGAAATCTGCTATAAAATCTACCAAGGCCTTGGCTTTGATCGTCGTTTTGGGTCTGTAATCGATGTGGAATTCACTTAGCTCAATGGACCATTTGAGGAGTCTTCCCGAGGCATCGGGCCATAAGAGAATCTATTTCAGGGGTTAGTCCGTTAGCACGGCGATGGGGTGTGCTTGGAAATAGTGGCAAAGTTTTCTGGCGGCAACCAGGAGAGCGAAGGCGAGCTTCTCGATTCTTAGATATCTGGTTTCTACTCCCACCAAGACTTTGCTGACATAGTCTATAGGCCTTTGGACTTTGTCATCTTCTCGGATTAGGACTGCGCTTACTGCCGTGGGCGAGACAAATATATAAATCAGGAGTCCCTTGCTGCCGCAGGGACCGTAAGTAAGGGCGGGGACCCAAGGTATTCCTTGAGTTGCTGGAAAGCCGTTTCGGATTTGTCCATCCACTGGAAACCCTAATTCTTCCTTAGGATCTTAAAGAATAAGAGGCACTTATCGGCTGACTTGGAGATAAATCTATTGAGGGCGGCGACTCGCCCGGTTAGTTGTTGTACTTCACGGATATTTCTAAGAGAGCTCATATCGAACAAGGCTTGAGTTTGATCCGGGTTCGCTTCAATTCCGTGCTTGGTTACCAAAAAACCTAAAAACTTGCCTAAGGAGACTCCGAAGATACACTTAGACGGGTTTAGCATCATACGGTGTTTTCGCAGAACGTTGAATGCTTCCTCCAAGTGGGCGATATGGCCTATCGCGGTCAGGCTTTTGACGAGCGTGTCGTCTATATAAACTTCCATGGTCTTCCTTATTTGTTCCTTGAACATTTTATTCACCAATCTCTGGTAGGTTGCCCCCGCGTTCTTCAGGCCAAATGGCATCACTTTGTAGCAATACAAACCCCTTTTGTGACAAAAGAAGTCTTCTCCACGTCCGACGGGTGCATCTTGATCTGATGAAATCCGGAGAAGGAGTCCATGAAGCTCAGGAGTTCGTGCTTGGAAGTGGCATCTACTATCAGATCAATTTTTGGCAGATGAAAACTGTCTTTCGGGAAGGCCTTGTTGAGATCGGTGAAATCTACACACACTCGCCACTTTTCCTCTTTTTTAAGGGCGACGACGACGTTGGCGAGCCAATCAGGGTAGTGGGTTTCTTTGATAACATTGGCTTTCATGAGCTTTGTTATTTCTTTTTCAATAACTTTCATGCGTTCTGGAGCAAACTTCCGCCTCTTCTGACGGACTGGAGGATGATCAAGGTTGGTGAATAACTTGTGGACGGCGACTTGAGGGTCTATGCCGGGAACGTCGCCCTGGGACCAGGTGAAAACATCATAGTTTCTTCTCAGGAACTCCACCAAGGTTGTCCTCAATTCTTCGGTCAGCTCAGTTCCAATCATGACATGTCGATCCGGGTGGTCGGGATGTATGTGGATTGGGCTGACTTCTTCAAGGGGCTTAGTGTTCTTTGTTTCTCTAGAATCTTCCAAGGTTATCTGTTCGACCTCGTCCCTCAATGCCTCCATCTCGGTAATGTTGCCCTGTAATTGCTATTGGGAGAGGTTGAAGGGATCTTTCATGGCTGAAATGAAGCACTGTCTAGCAGACTTCTGGTCGCCCCTTACCTCGCCTAACCCTGTTGGGGTCGGGAACTTCATCTTCAAATGATAGGTGGAAGTGATGGCTTTTATCCCTCCAAGTATCGGGCGACCAAGTATGGCGTTGTATGGGGACGGGCAATCTACCATAATGAAATCTTGCCACACCGTCGACTGATGGGGCTCTGTACCCAAGCTGACTGGTAGTTTTATCCATCCCAGCAGGTGAGTCATGTTTCCACCGAATCCAACTAGGGGTGTGTGGAATGGGTGCAGTTTATCCAAGCCGATCTTCATCTTGTTGAAGGCTGAGATGAATAGGATGTCTGCAGAACTTCCGTTATCTATCAGGATCCTCTACACATTGAAGTTGGCTATAACCGCCGAGATGACCAAGGCGTCATCGTGAGGGAGGTGCATGCCTCTCAAGTCATCGTTGTTGAAGGTAACGGGTGAACTCGTGGTCATGGCCGGCGAGGACAGATTGTAGATTTCTTCTTCAACTCATTCCTCAACGCTTCCAGCATGCCTTTTTCTAGATGAGTTCGAGCATCCGCAGGATCCAAACCCGCCGTGAATCACCTATACTTCTCCTGCGGTAGGGCGATTATCGCCGTATCTGCTGCTTGGCGAGGTAGGCGGCTAACGAGCAACATACTTCCTTAAAAGTGCCCGTTTGATGAGATCGGCAATTTGCTCCTTCAATTGGAAACAATCTTTCGTTCTATGCCCATGATCTCGGTGGAACTCGTAGTACTTGTTTTGGTCTCTCTTCTTGGGATCCGTTTTGATTTTTTTCGGCCATCTCACGAATTCTTCGTGCTTAATCTCAGTAAGCACTTGGGCAATGGGGATGTTCAATGGCGGAAAAACCAGCTCCGAGCGACGAGGCAAAGTCCGAGGACTCCTCTCGTTGTCTCGTCATCTGGTGTCCTGGTCGGACTTCCTGCTTTTACCCCCGTCCCTGTGGTCGGATCGTCGCGTATCAGTTTCTTTCCTCTTGCTATCGTCTCTTCCTCCTCTCCTTCTCCATTTGGCTTCGGCCAATTCTTCCGCGGCGATGTACTTGTCGGCTTTGCTCTAGAGGGCGGACAGATTCTCAGGAACGTTTTTCAAAAGAGAATTGAACAATGGCCCTCGGCGAAGTCCTTCCATCATTGCCACACAACTACCTTATCACTGGGATCTTCTACTTCTAGGATAGCTTGGTTGAATCGCCTCACATAGTCCTTCAAGCTCTCATTCTCCCTCTGATGGATGGTGAACAGATGGGAAGCATTCTTCTGCCTGACTCGACAGCTCATGAAATTGGCGATGAAGAGTCTGCTCAGCTCGTCGAATGAGTCTACGGTTCCTGGTGTTAATTTTCCGAACCATGACCTCACCGATCCCTTCAACGTGGTCGAGAATGCTTTACACATGACTTCGTCAGTGCATCCCTGAAGCGACATTAGACTCTTGTAGGAGTCCAGGTGGTCCATCGGGTCTGTCTTTCCTTCATAGGTTCCTAGCTGGGTTGGCAATTTGAACCGAGAGGATACCCTGGACCTCATAACTCGGTTTGTAAATGGAGGTTCTGTCTGTCGTACCAGAGTTTCTACTATAACTAGAACATTTACACCTGCATTGATGGCGTCAATCTTGGCGTTGAGGTCTCTGATCTGCTGATTAGTGAGTTCGCCTTGACGCCCAGGCTCGTTGTTACTACGGTGAGGAGAACGTCCCCTTGGCCTGTCACCCCCTTTGTCCACTTCTTGCGTTTTGCTGGATGATCGGAATTCTGATGAAAAGCTTCTTTTCCGGCGGTGGGGATTCAGAGATTGACGACTCCTAACCCGTCCGGTACTGTGATCGTCTTCGTCGGATCGACGGGGGCGGGGAAGTTGGCGTTCAGGAATGGGTGCAGGAGGCGGGTTGGCAGTCAGGTGTTGCAACAATCGAGCATTAATCTCGTTCATGATCCTCATTTGTTCGGCCATACCATGGATCTCACGGGGGAGGCCTTATAGATCCGGAACTTGGCTGGCATTGGCCATAGGATGAGCTTTGTTCTCCAAGAGGCTGCTGGCACTTGGTCTAGGTAACAATCGGCTGCGCAGGTGCATAGAAATTTGAGAACTGTCGTTCCCATAGACGGCGCCAAACTGTTGTGGTAAAAATCTAGGAGGCGAGCAACCAACAGTCAATATTGCTTGAAGCGGCAAGGTAAGGACCTCGGAAAGACCTGGGCGACCTGCGCAGAAGAACAAAAGTAATCAGCCAGGGCGAGGCCGCTCAAAATCTCTCCGGCGTGGAGATCAGACGAAGGCGATATGAAGATAAGAAACAAAGTAGAGCTCTATTAATATAATAATACAGTGAAGTGTGCATATTGAGCGTACCTTAGAAGTAGGGGAGAGCAACCTTTATATAGTGGAGCGATGGAGAATTATGCGGAGATCGTGCCGAGATCCTCGGATGGATCTGTTTGGAAGTCTATCCTGGAGATAGTGGAGATGAATTAGGAGATCTTTCCAACTGGAGAGTAACCCGAGATTATAGGCTAGACTGCCGGAGCGAATATCGCAGTTCCCGTGTGGAGAGAGATCCACGTGGGGGGTCTTCTCAGAGGTGGACACTAGACGGGGGCGAGATAGTTGTTCCTGCCGAGTGGACGAGACGGATACGTATTTCTGGTGATATCAATGGCGAGATCTATGGGCGAAACCATCCTTTGTGAATAGTAGTCTCGCTATTTTTACCCACATCACGTATAACATAGCATAAAAGAATATTTTACTCTACTTTAGAGATTAGGGTTACTTGCACTATTTTAGAGAAGTAGGTTACTTACTTGATAGCGTTTGTGTTGCACTAAACTCGTACGTCGTGATCTCTAGGCTAGTCGAAATGATTCTTATATGTTTCATTAATTGACATAATTAGAATCTAAACATTTACTTAAGTGTTTAAATCTTAATTGTGTTAAATTTCAGAGGACTTGGCTAAGTGTGTAGGTTTAAGGGTTCAAAACTTAAAAAAATGGGTTCTGTTAAGCCTCAACCAGTTCAAATAAATAAGTTGAACCGGTTCAAGATAAAATAGTTGAACTAGTACAAAACAAAAAGTTAAACCGGTTCGGCGTGACCAGTGGCTTAAATAAAATAGTTAAATCAGTACAAAATAAAAAGTTAAACCGGTTCGTCATGATCAGTAGCTTAAATAAAATAGTTGAACTGATACAAAATAAAAGGTTGAACCGATTCAATTGGGGAAAACAGAAAACTCTGATTTTTTTTTACTCTACTTCAAAGCCTGTTTTGGGCCGTCTATGCTTATAATTGGAAAAATGATATTTCACACAAAGTTGTAGATATTTGAAATCGATTTCCTATGCAACTTGAATCAGGTAAAACGAATTTCGTATGAGGGAGTTTTCTCCCAAATACCGACTGTGGTTTTGACACAAAAATATGGCGCAACTTTGGTTAGATACTTGATCTTAAAACAGCGCACTCGTGCCGTATTTTCATGGTATTTTTAAACCTTAACTAGGATAGAGTATATTACTAAATTCTAGCACATTATACTCTTCTTAAACCCAAAAAAACGTGAAAGAAATAAGAAAATTTGTAAGATTACCTCGTGGGATAGTTCAAATTTCGTGTTCTTCGTGACTTTTAATACTTTCTCTTTCCTTCTTCTCTCCTTCCCTCTCTATTTTCTCTCTTCTTCCTTTCTCTTCTCTCTCTCTCTCTCTCTTGTGTGGGCAAGTCCCAGCATAATGCTGGGACAAGCATGGGGTGAAGGGGGTTTGGTTGGAGTGGTTCGGGGAGAGATGGGAGAGTGTGATGGTTTTGACTTTTGGGGCTTGGGGTTTGGGGTTTGATCACCTAGATAACACTACTAGGTGATCCCCATTGGTCAATATGGGTCAACATATAGTATACATGTTCATTTGTCAATTATCCTTTAATAGAAAATCTTTTCGTGTACAGATTTAAATTTTCGTAAAATTCTCAAAAAATTATAATTAATATTTGGAACGTAATATATATTATTTTCATATAGCTAACATATATATATTACTTAGAGTAATTTAACGTTTTAAAGTTTTGGGATTTTACACGGACAGTGTCTCTGTTTCGATGGCTTCTGACCGAGCTCCGGCGCAGGGCCGCCGAGCTTGCTTCGTAGTGGTGGCTCTATGGCGGCGCCCATCCTAGCCCGGCCATAATCCATAATTGTATAATCTATTTCCTTACATTAGTCATCCACCTATTCTGATTAAAATCTTATGTTTGGTTTTGTGAATCTATTTTGGAGAATAGTTTTTAGAAATTTTGTTTGGTGGATAGTTTTTTGAATATAAACAAAATATCTTACAATTCTAAAAAAAATATTTTCATTACAAAATGAATAATATTTAGTATCAATAAATGTTTTTATTATAGAAAAATCATTCCTGAAAATATCTTTTTTAAAATTAATTCTGAAAACTAAACCAATTTCAAACAAATGTTCTTCAATAATGATTGTTATCAACCCTCGATCAACCCTCATTTTTTAAAATGATCATCTCTTCACTGATTTCCTAAAACAACTTGACTTAACAACATGAGGCCCCCATAGGATAGGATCCTAGCCCCTCACCCACTCGAGATTCTGCTTTGACATAGCTAATTTTGAGAGCGCATGCTCAGGAGGGAAACGGGCCAAACGGCTTTCCTAGAAATTAGGTGCCCGACTTAACAAACATTCACGCACTATTGGCATGCAAAAGTCATTAAATATTTATTGTGTTATTTAAACTATATTAGTATTTTTAAATTAGAAATAAAAATGCTAATACAATTTTCAACTTTTGTGAACTTTTGATTAAGATTTTATATTTTTCTAGTTTCTCTTGACGAAAGAATTTGAAAATATTAAAAAATAGTTTAAATTTAGAAAAAATCTAATAAAGACAAAAAAAAAAACTTATTTGTAGAGTAAAAATGAATTTTGTCATCTTTAGTGAATGATTTCTTTCAAATTAGATCACGATTTTTATATTTTCAGATTTAACTCGTTAAGAAAAACTGAAAAAAATATAAAATTTGATCAAAATATTAAAAAAATACTAAAAGCAAAAAAATCGATAAGCTAAAACAGCTAAATTAGCTAGTCCAAACATGAGAGTTGGAGATCTTTTTTTTGTTGTTTTTGTTACG
>BRYF01000012.1:7777500-7780000 GCA_030159135.1 Actinidia polygama
GATATTTTTTAAAATTCTGAGTATATCATATTCTCGATTTATTTAGCCATCTTGCTCTTTTTTTCCCTTTATATTTGTTTCTTCTTATTTATTTATTTTTTTGTTTCTTTGGGTCATCAAATGTAAGATTTGGTCACCTCTTGTGAGCTTTTAAGCTTATTTTACCAAAAACACTTTATTTATTTTATTTTTATTTTTATTTTTATTATACAACTTTTAATTAAATACCTAAATTACCCTTCCTATGAGAAGAAACAAGCAAGAATGTAAGTGTATGGGGGGTAGGCAATTCAGGATAATGTTACAAGTAATGAGGTTTTTGTTGTGATTTTGCGACAACAAATAGATTGAAAATAACATCACAAAAGAAGAAAAAAAGAATAAATCACTTCCGTGGTTCTCACACATCACCATCGTAACAAAACTATTCTCTAGATCTCTCTCTCTAAAGTCTAAACAACACTAGTTTTGATGGTTCGTGAAAAAGAAATGTATGAGATAAAGTAGCTAGAAAAATAAGCTTTTTATGTGATGGTCGATGAATTTCACAAGAAGATATTTCCATTTTCAATGACTTCTCGGTGATAGCATTTATAGGGGGAGAGAGAGAGAGAGAGAGAGAGAGAGAAAAGGACAAGGCTTTTAAATTTAAACTTTTAGAGAAAAGTTGGCCAAATATGGGGATATTCTGAACTTGTTGACCATAAATTATCTTTTTTATAGAAATAGGAATTTTTAGAATTAAAGTTAATATGTTTTGAGACTAAATTAATAGATTCATAACTTTTGGGATAAAATTAAATACGATATTTAGATAATATAATTCCTTATAAGTGGGAGGGGTTGAAGTGTAATTTATTAATTAAATTGGTAATGACAGGACATCGTGTGTGAGGTGTCTAATGTACATGTGTGTGTGCCTAATAAGTCAAAAAATTAATAGTTGGGCCAACACTTTCGTAAAGAAAGAAAAAGAAAAAAGAAAAAGAAAAAAGAAAATTAGAAAGAGAGAGATGGAGAGCCCCGTGCGTGTGTGTGCTTGTAAGAGCTGCTAGCAGCAGCTAAAAGACACACACAAAGTGAGGAAAAGATTGAGGAAAACGTTGAAGAAGAGAGAGAGAAAAAGAAAACAACGCTACTGAAATTGTTTTCTCTATCGAGATAAATCTCAAATTTTATCTCATTTATTTTTTTAAGTCTTATTATAAAATACTATATGTAGTACAATTTAAACCCTCCAAATATCCCAAAAATATCGCGTTTATACGTATTTTTAAGATTAAAATTCAAAAAACTCGGAATCCTATTTTTATCTCTGAACAATAACTGTAATCTGATCATATCTTTCTCATACGATATCCAAATTACGTGATTTAAGTTGCGTTAGAAAGATATTAAGATTATCTATAACTTTTATTTAGAAATTTATTTTAAATTCAGACAATAAATAGTCTGGAATTGGACTATAATACGAATTCCAAAACTGAAAAGAATATTTTGAACAGAACATTTACGAATTTTATAAAAATAGTTAAAGACTTTATAAAAATATAAAAATTTTATATGTTATACCTTTATGTATAATTATTATGTATTTAATTTCATGAATTTATAAAATGTATTTAATACTCAAAATAATTTATAACCGAACTGCTGTCAGTAACAATTTTGTGCAGAAACAAGAAAGGTTTAACGAATTTCTAAAATTATTTAGGTAACTTAAGAATTTATAATATTTTTACTGTAGGTGAATATATGTGTCTAGTATATTGTATAAGATTTTAGAGTCAAATTAGCTCTGGAGAATTTTATAAAAATAATAAACAAATCGACTGTCTTTGAAAAATCAATGCAGAAATTATATTAGAAATTAATTCGAATTATTAATAATTTATAAATTAAAAAAATTATAAAATTTAGTATATTCATAGTCACGAGAAAATTAAATCTAACGGTTCGATTTAAATATTAAACGTAGGACTCTGACCCGCATTCGAGGAAAGTTAGCTCATAGTGAGTAGAAAGATTTGAGCATATTTTCGGTAAGTCTTATTATATATTACATAGCATAAAAGTAACATGTTTTATATTTTATAAATGAAAGCATGTCTTGTATTTAAAACTGATATGTTTTATGTTTAAAAGCATGTTTTGTTTTGTGGTACCATGAAATTATGAAAATGATATTTGTGAAAAGTATATTTAAGTCGACACATAGTTCATACAATGCCCTGTTTGCTAGGGGAGAACATAGCATGGTTGATGTAATAAGGATATCAGATGATTGTGGGATAAATTCATACCAAATGTTTAGGGTCGCTCCCTATGTTCTGGTGTTCGTTGAACGGTTAAGTGTGTTGCAAATTGTCAATCGTAAATGAATTTAAAGTATGACGTATAGTCAAGGGATATTTGGCATACCTGATCCATGAGTCTCGTGAAGAGACTGTTTGTATAATTATCTTGACTGATAGTCAAGGGTTGGCCTATGTGAGTCATG
>BRYF01000012.1:7847500-7850000 GCA_030159135.1 Actinidia polygama
TCATCCTGAAGATTACTGTGAATAAACGCATTGTTCACATCCAATTGGTGCAAGGGCCACAAGATTCGTGACGAGGGAAATAAAAATACGATTAAACCCTATCTTAGCCACAGAAGAGAAAGTCTCAGCGTAGTCAACACCATAAGTCTAAGTGTAACCCTGGGAACCATGAGCGCCTTATAGCGCTCAATAGTCCCATCCGGAAGATATTTCACCATAAACATCACTCAGCAACCAACGACAGACTTCTCAGACGGAAGCGGAACCATCTCCCAAATACCCATTATCATGCAAGGTTGTCATCTCGTCTAGCATAGCTTGCCTCCAACAAGGAACATACAGGGCTTCCAATATTGATTTAGGAACACAGGCGGTAGCGACAGATATGGTAAACGCACGTAAGGAAGGAGATAAATGATCAGAATGAGATAAATGACGTGAAGTACAAGTGCGTTTACTCTTATGAAGAGCAATGGGAAAAGAGTCAATGTCAACGTTTGGAGCAACGGGTGAAGCAAACACAAGCAAGGGATCGCCAAATGGAGCAGACACCGGTGTAGTGGCCACCATTCAGCGGCGAACATAAATCTGCAATGGATTTACTGGAGGACTGACATCGAGGGAACTGGGGAAGTGACTGAAAGGAATGATAGGAGGGAACCAACTTCTTTAAATTCTGTAGGAACGGGTGACCAAGACAACAATGTAACTAGTATGGATCAACAGTCGACTGGAGAGACACAGAAGGATAAATGTTTGCATTGAAGTAATAGAAGTCATTGCGCTCTGACCTGGCACCAATCTTCTTCCCCGTATGGAGATCCTGAAATACGCCACCAATCTTCTTCCCCGCATGGAGATCCTGAAATACACAATGGGTAAGAAAGAAAGTGACTGAGCAATTTAACGATATGGTAAAGTTTACTAACGGACAAAAGATTAAAAGTAAATTTAGGAACAAAATAGACAAAAGGTAATAAAAGGGAAGAAGATAAACTAGAGGTACCCAAACCATCTATCTGAGGGGTGGACCCATCGGCAAGTGTAACACGAGGAAGATGACTAGAGGTAGAAACATATAAGAGAATTGAAGTGGTGCTAGTTATGTGATTGGAGGCACCATAATCATTAACCCAAGGGATATGAGTAGTAACACAAGCAGCGGAAGCACCTGTTTGGTTTAGAGTAGCAGTGACAGACGACTCAGCAGCCAAAAGACAGTCATACTCTTTCGCAGAGATAGAAACCATCTCATCCTCAGAAACAGAAGGCGGATGAGCAATAGGACGACCATGGAGATCCAACAACGATTGACAATATGATTCTTTTGGTTACAGTGAGTATATTGCCAAGGATCACGACTCCAACCTCGACCACCACTACCAAGATCACAGCCGCCACGTCCAGAAACACGACTAGCATGGGAGGAATCACTCCCACTACGACCAAACTCACTCCTAGGAGGGCAATAAGGCCCTATTCAAACAGTTAAGGCTGAATGAGAAACAGTAGACCTAGAAATGGCATAACCAGAGACAACCAGAAATGTAAAACACAGTCACAAATTTCGTAGCCATAGCAATGACGGTCCAAGATAACCAACCAGAGACAATAACGAGGGGAGGCAAAAAATAAATAATCAACAAACTCACAACTGAAATGGAATAAGCAACGAACTAACAATAACTCATATCAAGTGATTGACCAACACGCCACAATCAAACCTGTCATCAGAACTACGGAAAGCAAGGCACCGAAGGAACGGGCAGCACACAACCATTAAAAATAGTTGATGAAGCTACATGAACTACGGACAACCCCAAAACAAGTGACGCACAATAGCAAGTGGGCTACTGGCCACAAACAAACATCGGTGACAACCGGGTTCTTCGAAACAACTCAGATAACAAGGCAGAACCCAGCAACAATGAGCATAACAATGCTAACAACACCAGCAGTAGACATTAGGCGAACAAAGAAATACCAAACAGCTACACCAACGCAAATACAAAGTTGAATCGGAACTATTCGAAGCTAATTAAGGCTTTTTGAACTAAAAAACAGGGGCAAATTGAAGTGATTCAGAACCTATTCAAAGCCAATTAAAAGTAGTAGGCTTTACTACTTTGATTCGAGGTCGCAATAATAGGCTTGGGAAGGCTGTTTTGGGAAGGTTGGTGAATTGGAACAGACTAAGCTTGAGAGTTGGTTGATTGAAGCAAGTAAAGCGTGAGTGTTGGTCGATTGAAGCAGGCGATGCTGCGTTGTAGGTCAACTGAATCAAGGCAATGCTGGGTTGATGTCCGATGGCTTGGTAAGTGGTAAGGTCAATTAGGATGATCGTTTGGTCAATTGAGATTGCAATTGGGGGTGCGATTGGATCTTGGGTGACTGTCAATGGGTTTTGGGTTCACAATGACTGTCAATTATGTATTTGGCTTGTGGTTTATCATGCGGTAGTGATGGGTTGTTGTTGATGGGGCGATGGCGACAGCAGGTG
>BRYF01000012.1:7855000-7862500 GCA_030159135.1 Actinidia polygama
ATTTTTTTTTAAATGTAATTAAAATTTAAAGGTTCGAATAAATGGATTTAGTGGTGTTTGAGAATTTAAAATCTTTTAGGGTTGTGCTTGAAAATTCAATATTAGGTCGCATCGGATTGGGTTAGAACTTGGGTACACGTAATTTTCTTATTATGTAGAATAAACTCGGCCCTATCCAATGAATGTCCACCCCTTTATGCCACGTTTGCTTATAGATTTAAAGATGGGGATTGAATTATTAGTTTTGTAAGGTTCATTTCAACCATGTTCTAGTGTCAAAAATGAACTTTGGATTAGTAATCCATTAGAATTGTTAATTTCAAAAAATAGAGAATTATGAATCCCTTGAGATTGATATTCCTAATTCATTTTTGTGGGATTAGTATTGTTGACCAAATACTTTGATTTTGATGATAACAAAATATTTTGTTAATGGCTAATATGTTTACTTCGCGTGCAGTCCGTAAGCATTATATTACAGAGCTCAAATTGATCAAGAAAAACTGCAAATACTTTCTACCCATAAAGCGTCAACACCTTAAGACTTGGAAGCCGTTTTGGTTAAATTAAATAAAAGTAAAGAAATGAAGTAAATCATGAATCTCAATGGATCGAAGATATTAAAGATCATACATATCCATGGAGAAGACGTCTTGAAATCCTTGAAGTGATTCAATGCTCAAATGGCTAAGAAAACAAAGGAATATGTTTTGGGGAAGAATTGTCGACACATGATTTTATAAGTGTCAACACTTAAAGACAGTAGCCCAAGAATTGACTCTGGAGTCATGTGTCGACACATGCGGACAGTAACTAAATTCTTTGAAAACAGATGATCAAGTGTCGACACATGACACGTGAAGTGTCGACACCTGCGGACAGTAGACAAACTCTTCGAAGACTGATGATCAAGTGTCGACACATGACTCAGGAACTGTTGACACCTAGAGACGGTGAGTTTCAACTTAAGGAAGAAGGCTTGAAGTGTCAACACATTTTCATAAAGTGTCGACATCTGAAAAAGTGTCGACACCTAACGGGCAAATTTTTGAACATAGAATGGTCTGAAACATCATTTAATACATCTCAACTACCACAAACGGTTCAATCTCTTTCAAGCCATTACATACAAGTCTCCAAGAGCATTTAACAAGAACAAGAGACATCATATTGCATTGATTGATCATCGAAAGAGCTCCAAAGTTTAGATTTTTTGAATATTCTTTTTGTATTCAAGAGTTAGCATTTAGTGTGTGATTTCACTCCTATTTACTCTTGTTAGAGAGTTTATTTTCATCTTGTAAAATCTTCAAACACTTGTACCCTTGTAAGTTTGTGTAAAATCCCAATTTATTTTTAAATATTTAGATTCCTCTAATTAATATATATATATACATACATGATATGATATACACGAAGTAGATACAATACATGTTATTTATGTGATATTAAAGTATGTTATGTTCTAAGTATTAGGAATAAATTTTAAAACTTTTTTACAAAAATATGAATTATATCCGAAAAGATTTTTTGTTAAAGCATAACAGAAAAATATACACATGTCAGGCATATATGAATGATCCGTATGGATCAATAGGGACCAAATAGTAGTGTAACTCAACTCATGTGACATTATGTGATCAAATCAATCATGCCCCAAATAGTCAAATTTCACAAACATCCCAACCACCCCAACCACTCCCTTCTCCCCCCATGTTTGTCGTAGCAGAATGCTGGGACTGGACACGCCAAGAGAGAGAGAGAGAAAGAAAAAGAGAGAAAGAGAAAGAAGAAGAGAGGAAGCAGAGGAGTTTGAGAGAACTAGAGAGAGAAAACTATAAGAGAAGGATGAAAGGAATCAAGAACATGAAGAACACGATTCCAAGTTAGTTTCGCGAGGTAACCTTACAAATCTTTCTATGTTCCTTACGTTTTTCGATTTAAGAAGAGTCTAATACTCTAGAGTTTAGTGTTATACTCTATCCAAGTTAAAGACAACATATTCGATTTAACTTCTTCTACTTATGAGCAAAAAATAACATACAAATTCTTCTGCTTATGGGCAAAAAAATACTTACAAAAATTGAAAAAGAACTGATTATTAAAAATTATATTTTGAAGTTTTTCAACTTCTACTTTTAAATAAGTAAAGTCTAACATAAATTTAGCTATATACCAAACACTTTCATAATATAATACCATTTTAACCCAAATATTTATTGTCCAAAGCAGCCATTGGTTGTATTCATATGACCCATAACAAAGTTTACCCTCGTCTTACATCAATTTGGTATGAGATGGATATCTAGATTCGAGTCTTACTACAACTTTTCATTTCCCTAATTTCATGTATTAATTCTAAATTATATATTTTTTCATTTTTGGTTGATGTGAGAAGTCTGAAAATGTACACGTTATTTTTATCTAATTTAAAACAAAAACTCACTAAAAACAAACAAATATTTTTATTAGACAAACTAGTTTTTTCAAATTTCATATATTTTTATATTTTTCAGATTCTTCTCGTTACAAAAAATAAAAAAAATATAAAATTTTGATTAAATTGTATTTTTTTTTTACTAAAGACGAAAAAATCTACAAAGGAAAGTAGCTATTTTTTTAAAAAAAATTTGTCCAAAATTATCCATGAAAAATTTGCACATGTTGTTTGTTTGATAGGTTTATATAATTTGACGCAAGTAAATTACATGATATGAATCTCACTTCTTTTAGTCATCTAAAATAGAAAAAAAAATTGAAATCAAAATGTCATGAGCCCAATAACATGAAAAATTTTGGCTTGTTTACTGATTAATTTTATATAAACTAGTAGATGTCGTTCATTTGTTAAGAATTTGATTTGGGGAGATTATTTGCAGAGAAAGAGAAATAAAATTAAAACTCTATTTGGATATGTGAATTTCAAATTAAGAAATTTTATATTTTTATTAAATAAAAATAGCTTACTTTAGATTTAGTAATAGACATGGGGATTTAAAGATTGAATTTGGAAGATTTATTATAATTTATTATGATGAATTTAAAATAACTAATTAATAAAAGGGATTTAAAATTCTTTATGCAAGTGCTTATACTTATATAAAATATGCATTTATTTTACCACTAATTTACTTGTCACTCTAGTTTCAATATCCATCTATAGCTAAATATTTTTTATTTTTATTGAATTAAACTACGTATCCAAATTGAGTCTAAAGAAAATCTAAATTATTGGGTATATTCAGGACAATTAGATGTCTGAATGGAGAAATCCTTGATTTCAAACTCCTGAGGCTTATTGATATTCTGACAATTTGCCATTCTATTAATCTTCCAGTATGGTTTCTCTTTTGTGGTTGGGTTTAGAGCATCAACAACTGATCCCTTCATTCCTTCATTTTGAAGGATTTGGTAGCTCCAATTAGAGGTGTCAAACCCATTAATTTTCGTCTTTGCGGTGATGTGTTGTGGTTATATCTAATTGTGTTGATAAGTATTTAAGCCTAGTAAGGCTCATTTGTGCCTAATGTTGTGCCTAATCATGTTGAAATTTTAACGTGCAGGTGCTGTACCAGTGCCCAGCTTGCCTATTGACACCTCTTGCTCCAATCCATTCTCTTCCTCTAGGATTGAAGTTTTATCCTTTTAAAAATATAGAGGATGACAATTTTATTAATTAAATGATTTTAATTTTTAATTTAGATTTGTATTTTTTTAAATTATTAAAAAAAATAGTTAAAATTTCAAAAACGATAATTCAAAATTTTGGAGAGGAAAGATGTAAAATTGGGTTTTAGATAGATTTTTGTGAATTTTTGAAAATTTTGAATAAATGATCCTATTATGATTCTCTGAAATGGGGTATTAGGTTGGATATGATTTTCTAAAATAGGGTATTGGGTTTGAGATGCTTGTAAGATTTGCCGAATAATTTTGGACTTGTGCATACAAGATTTTATAAGCATTAGAAAATTACAAAAAACATTTTATGTAGATTCTGCTGATTAGGTTTGTCAGATCTGGACAACTGGATTGAAATTATGCTGATTTGATCCAAATTAAAGCAAATTTGAATTCAATCCGAATTTGAAAATGGTAAATTGACATTGTTCGAAAACAACTTATATAAATATTATGCTGATTTGATCCAAATTAAAGCAAATTTGAATTCAATCCGAATTTGAAAATGGTAAATTGACATTGTTCGAAAACAACTTAAATAAATATCTGATGTAAAAAGTTAATAAATACATTTTACTAGAAACAGTTTGTAAAAATCTGTTTTCAGAAAGCAAAAATAGTTATGGATCAATAATTTTATGGGGAAAAATTGGATCAGTTCAAATCGGAAAATGGATTTGGTTGGATATTTATGTAAATTAAGAATTAGATTATCGGGTTCGAATTAAATGAATTTTGGACTGGATTTAAAAAATTGGATTTGAATTTTTGCAGATCGGATCTTAATTTAATTCTGCTCGTTGATAAACCTATTTGTAATGTTAAAATTGGTTATGAAAAAGTAGTCTGGTAGAAATCAATTCATGTGAAGCAGGGTAGTGCATCAATTCAAGAAGTGGTCTGATTTGGTCATAAAACACCTAAAACTAATCGGTTTCTATTCGAGAATTTAGTGGTATGAAATCGACCAAAATTGGTAGCAGACTGGTCGGTTTTGATTCACTTCGGTATGGTTGGTCCAATTTAGTTTGCAAGTCTAAAAATAGATTGTTAGATTAGGATCTCAAATGCAGGTCAAGATAAAATATGTTTTATATATTAATATATATTAGTTGGTAGATATTTTTCTCGGATCAAAACTGAAGATTAAATTTTTTGCCCAACCACGGACTGAAACTGCCGATGGGGGCCAAAAACTGACCGAAAACCTGCCCTTTGGTTCTGTTTTTTTTGTCAGTTCAGTTTTTGAAGCAGAAAAATGGGAAGATAATGTAGTTTGAGTGTGTTTTGAAGTCGATTTCAGTTTCCAAAATAAGTGAAAATCGGTTTTCCAAATTTCAGAAAATTGTGGAAGCTGATTTTTGTATTCTAAAATGAAATTGCCAAACCGAACATATTTTTATCCCACTTTTTTGTAAAAATTTGAAAACAAAAACTAAACACAAAATGCTCCAAGACTGCTGATAAAACATTTATATTTCTCTCTCCCATTTAATTTGTAGCTCAACCCGTCCCAGTCTAGCTTGAATAACTCATTAATTGTTTTACAACATTATTTATGTAGAAACAGAATGTTGGGATGCTAAGAAACATGTCATTAAAACGAGTGTAGTTGAGATGAGATTGTTGAGGTGGGTGTGTTGTAAGACTAGGAATGATAGAGTTAGAAATTTAGGGTTGCACTGATTGATGATAAGTTAAGAGAGAATAAATTTATATGGTTCGGACATATGTTTCGTACGTCTGCTGATGCGGTAGTTAGAAGAAGTGATATGATTATAAGTAATGACAATACTAGAGGGAGGAGTAGACCAAAGTTAATATTAAATGCGGTAGTAAAAAAAGATATGATTGATTTGAATATTAGTAACATTTGGCCCTTGATAGAGTTCAATGTCATAAAATAATTCATGTAATTGACTACAATTGATTAGGATGAAGACTTTGTTTGGTTTGGTTTGGTTTGGTTTGATGTGGATTATTTATAAAGAAAATGTTGAGAACATAAAAAAAATAATAGTACTATAGAATACTAATAGTATATATTTGAACTATTCGAAAACTTGAAAATGTTCTTCTTAGGTATTATAGAATACTATTAGTATACTTAAGTTTAATTAGAAAATTATAATAAATAATTTTTTTTTAAATGTAATTAAAATTTAAAGGTTCGAATAAATGGATTTAGTGGTGTTTGAGAATTTAAAATCTTTTAGGGTTGTGCTTGAAAATTCAATATTAGGTCGCATCGGATTGGGTTAGAACTTGGGTACACGTAATTTTCTTATTATGTAGAATAAACTCGGCCCTATCCAATGAATGTCCACCCCTTTATGCCACGTTTGCTTATAGATTTAAAGATGGGGATTGAATTATTAGTTTTGTAAGGTTCATTTCAACCATGTTCTAGTGTCAAAAATGAACTTTGGATTAGTAATCCATTAGAATTGTTAATTTCAAAAAATAGAGAATTATGAATCCCTTGAGATTGATATTCCTAATTCATTTTTGTGGGATTAGTATTGTTGACCAAATACTTTGATTTTGATGATAACAAAATATTTTGTTAATGGCTAATATGTTTACTTCGCGTGCAGTCCGTAAGCATTATATTACAGAGCTCAAATTGATCAAGAAAAACTGCAAATACTTTCTACCCATAAAGCGTCAACACCTTAAGACTTGGAAGCCGTTTTGGTTAAATTAAATAAAAGTAAAGAAATGAAGTAAATCATGAATCTCAATGGATCGAAGATATTAAAGATCATACATATCCATGGAGAAGACGTCTTGAAATCCTTGAAGTGATTCAATGCTCAAATGGCTAAGAAAACAAAGGAATATGTTTTGGGGAAGAATTGTCGACACATGATTTTATAAGTGTCAACACTTAAAGACAGTAGCCCAAGAATTGACTCTGGAGTCATGTGTCGACACATGCGGACAGTAACTAAATTCTTTGAAAACAGATGATCAAGTGTCGACACATGACACGTGAAGTGTCGACACCTGCGGACAGTAGACAAACTCTTCGAAGACTGATGATCAAGTGTCGACACATGACTCAGGAACTGTTGACACCTAGAGACGGTGAGTTTCAACTTAAGGAAGAAGGCTTGAAGTGTCAACACATTTTCATAAAGTGTCGACATCTGAAAAAGTGTCGACACCTAACGGGCAAATTTTTGAACATAGAATGGTCTGAAACATCATTTAATACATCTCAACTACCACAAACGGTTCAATCTCTTTCAAGCCATTACATACAAGTCTCCAAGAGCATTTAACAAGAACAAGAGACATCATATTGCATTGATTGATCATCGAAAGAGCTCCAAAGTTTAGATTTTTTGAATATTCTTTTTGTATTCAAGAGTTAGCATTTAGTGTGTGATTTCACTCCTATTTACTCTTGTTAGAGAGTTTATTTTCATCTTGTAAAATCTTCAAACACTTGTACCCTTGTAAGTTTGTGTAAAATCCCAATTTATTTTTAAATATTTAGATTCCTCTAATTAATATATATATATACATACATGATATGATATACACGAAGTAGATACAATACATGTTATTTATGTGATATTAAAGTATGTTATGTTCTAAGTATTAGGAATAAATTTTAAAACTTTTTTACAAAAATATGAATTATATCCGAAAAGATTTTTTGTTAAAGCATAACAGAAAAATATACACATGTCAGGCATATATGAATGATCCGTATGGATCAATAGGGACCAAATAGTAGTGTAACTCAACTCATGTGACATTATGTGATCAAATCAATCATGCCCCAAATAGTCAAATTTCACAAACATC
>BRYF01000012.1:7870000-7872500 GCA_030159135.1 Actinidia polygama
GTCAATTAATTAGAGCATCCAATGATTCTTTAAATTAATAAATATTTAAAATACATAATTGAAAATTGAGGATGTTTAATATAATTGAGCTTATGCTAGAATTATTTACTTAAAAATAAAAGTTAAAAATATAATTGAGCTTATGCTAGAAATATAATTATCTTTTTTTTAAATAACTTTTATAGGCTGTTTTTGGGTTATAAACAAAAATTATGCTAAGCATTTTGATATAATTTTAAAAATAAAAATAAATAAAAATTACCATTTATAATAAAAATGTGCCTGCTACGAATCGTTAACCTACACACACACACACATTCGCTCGCTGTCCTAATGCGCGCATGTTGGTAAAAATGATACTCCACAAATTTTAAATTGTTAATAAGTAAAATGTGAGAAAATAAATTTCCTAATTTAATTAAAACCTAGTACATTTTTTAAAATTTATAAAGGGTCAATTTCACTTTTACCCTTTTTAGTTTGATTCATGTTTCACTTTAGTCTAGTTCTAATTTGAGCAAGTAAACCTTGTTGTTTTAAATTAATTGTAATGTTAATCATGCGTTTAACGTTGTTACGGATGTCAATAAATTGCTCTCCTCCCCGCCTCTGCTCCAATTGGGGCGAACATTCTCATACCTTCACGGGGATAAGATGGGGGAAAAAATATTAAAAAAAAATCGAGAATGGTTTTGTATGTCTGTACTACGACTCCACTAGAGTAATATATATTTTGTATTATTCGCTAATAACAAATCTCAACCATATAAAGAAATAAACAACTAGAACTTTTTATATATTTAGTGTTTTGCATATAACATAATCAACTAGGGGTTTCTTTAGAGATCATTATTTGTTACGGTTACTTGACAATTTTGAAGATAGAATTTGTTTGCTAGTCAATTAGTATTGTTGTCTTTGTATTTACTTTTTGTTGGTCTTAACTTTTAATTCTACGAACTTTGAAATGTTATATTTTTTATGTTAACTAAGTAGAAGTTATTTATTATTTATTATGTTATTTTTTATTTTTTTACAATAGATAATAAATAATTTGTAGTTGATCAAGGAAAACACGAGGGGACGGGGATGGGGTGGGAATATTCGGTCCCCTAGGAGATGAGGATGGGGTGGTCAATTTAATCCCCGCTGGAGATTGGAAATGGGATGAAAAAGCATATTGATAGTGGATACGGGGATGGAGATGTGATTTGAGGCATCTATTCTAAATTCTCCTCGTTGTCATCCCTAAACGGTGTTAGATTTTAAACAGAAATATAGAACCATGAAGACTAAAGAAAAACTTGAATCAGACTCGAAGGTGTAAAAGGCAAATTGACACCTTCCAAATTGATACTTTCGAGTTTGATTCAAGTTTTTCTTTAGTCCTCATGGTTCTATATTTCTGGTTAAAATCTAACACCGTTTAGAAAAGGCAAATTGACCCTTTCTATTTAAATTTTTTTTAACTAGCAATCGCATTTAAAAAAATAATACTAAAAATAATTGTACATTGCACACCTCTCATAGAAAATATACAACTCTTTTAAATATGTTAATTAATGCTCTTCTGACACTTGATAATAAAATTTCTAAATAAAGAATTGTGCATTCTACATTAAAGTGGATGCAAGTTTTTAAGTTCTAAAAAAATTCTAAAAAAAGAATTGTACGTGCTTTTCTGAAAACCTTTAAATTTTTTAATTTTTTAGGTTTTTGTTAACAAGTATCGTAAGAGCATCAATCAACATGCTTAAAAGAGATTGTACATTATACATAATAGTGCGTGTAATATACAATTAATTTTAGTATTGATTTTTATAAGGGCACTTGTTATTTTTTTTTATTTTTAGTTAGCTTTTTTTAACTTATTCTTTTTTGTTTGTTTGTTGCTAACTCATAAATGTTTATGGTATAGAGGTAAATAAAAAGTATAATCTATCAAATTAGGAGAAAAGTGGTATAGACAATGTGGTGGACTTTTTTCAAATTTAATACATATTTATAACTTTTAGGCTAATAAGAGGAATTGAAAAGTGATTTTTTTTTTTGTGAAAATGAGATAAAAAAAAGAATAGTAAAAAAAATACAATTATAGGTAAAAAAAAATCTAAAAATTAAAAGAATAGTCACTTTCACTCTTACCCTTGACCCAAGTTTCACTTTAATCTTTATAATTCCACCCTTCTGTCCAAAAATTTAACACCGTTAGATACGTGGTTAACATTGTAACTGATTTAAAAATGTAATATTTATTTTATTCAAATTAAAACTATAACAACTAAAATAAAAAATGGGCTTGAAGGGGTACAAATGAAATTGACCCATTTATAAATATATAACATTAATAGCGATCAGTATCAGTACATACTGTAATCGGTAAGGGATTGACAACTTTGACATATACTTAATATATTACCTTTCACCAGTACCATTTTTTATAAATAGAACATGTATATTCAAACTTATGCAACACTATTATTTTTCTCCATTTAAAAAA
>BRYF01000012.1:8032500-8040000 GCA_030159135.1 Actinidia polygama
TAGATTCGGGGTGGCTCTATTTCAAGGCGAGGCTGGGTAAGCAACTGTTGAAGGGATATCCCAGTAACGTGAAAGGATGGAAGAAGAGGTTCTTCTTCGTCTCGGGAGATGCTTGGGTGTTTTTCCCAAGATGTCGCCTAGTGAGGGGATCCCACGAGCTCCGAGGTCGTGGGGCACCCCAGGTAAGCATTACTCACTCATTTTTATTTAAGGTACATTACTTTGCCCTTTACTAATACGTTCCGTTTTTCTCAAGCAAACACTGTAATAAGTTACCTATTTTGAATGACTTGGAGATGAAAAGGTCGGAGCAGGTCCTGTCTAAAGTCGAACCAGGGGGACATTTTGATATTTCCAAGGTTCTTGTTTTGAGGACATTCCAACGTTTCTTCTCCCAAAGTCATTCTGAAGTGTCTTCTAGTGGCGATAATGCAAAGTCTAGAGAAGGCATGGCTACTACATCGGGCAATGAGGGTGAGTCCCGCCCTATCCGAGATGAACACATTGGGAGTGACAACCCTTCCTGGGATGACTTTGTAGAGTGTATAGGAGATTAGGGGAGATATATAGAGAATAACTAGGAGGGTTTTTTCTGACATCCCTGACTTAACTTAGGTAGTTGGGGGGGAGAGAAAATTAGAGATCCCTTTCCAAATCTTTTTTCGAGTAGTACGAGCTCCCATTCGGACTCAAGGTCGGAGTCCTGGTCAGATCCTGGGCTGCCCCCAAGCTTAGATCTGATGGTATTGTCTTTTAACCTTCCCAAATATTTTATTTCATTCGTTGTCTAATGTCCATTTTTACTCTGCAGCTATGTCATTGCGGATCAGCTTGGCTATGCTCACCAAAAAGGCTAGGGAAAAGAAGGTTGCAACTAAAGATGCGAGCTCGGCGGCGATGGCCACCCCGCCGTCGAAGGGGATTGTTATCCAAGAGAAACGATCTCGGGATGATGCTCACAACTCCGCGTCCAACAAGAATGGCAAAGTCGATGATTCGAAGGGCAAGGATGCCATGCTACCACCCTCACCCCCACCCCAATAAGGCCAAATCCAGCAATGTGGCGAGCAATGTGGCTCGGCGACCGTTGGCATTGGGGGAGGGTACGTCCGTCTCACCGGGTAGAAGCCTTGGACTTGGAGCCTCGATAATGTCTAGCGCTCTTGTGGCGTAAAACATATTGACCAAGGTGATTCTCCCTACTAACAAGGAGAAGGTAAATCAATTCAGCACGAATCAATTGGTTTCCAAGGCTTTTCATGCCTTTGGTCAGGTACTTGGTTGTTTGGTTTTGGCTTTATATACGCAGTTTATTCTTGTTTTTTGTGTTCATGAAGACTTGTTTGTAGCAGACAGTTATGCTTGTTTCTGCCCTCGCCCTCCGGAGTCAAGATCATCAAAACGACTTTCACTTCCAACTCGCCTGAGCCGATACAACCGAGCTTGAAATGGTCAAAGCTCAAAATTGAGCTCTTACAGTAGAAAGTCTTCTTGCCTCTATGGGTGAGCAAGCGATGAAGACCGAGGTTGAGCTCAAGGATAAGTCCGAAGCCATGGCGTGGTTAGAGGACGAGGTTGTCGAGCTTACGGACAAACTAGCTCGTGCTAAGAAGCTCGCCATTGATGACTTCAAATCCTCGAATGATTTCAAGGATGCAATTACAGATTCCGCTGCCACGTACTTCAGCGAGGGATTTGAATTCTGCAAGAGGTAGTTTGCTCATCACCATCCCAACCTCGACATCGACTTGGCGGGCATATAGATGGACACTGACCTGGCCGAGGAAGAAGAAACGGTCGAGGTTGGCGAGAAAGGAGAGGAGAATGAGGGCGATATCAGCCCCACTCCTTGACGTTTATATTACTCATTTTTTTTTGAATTGACGAGATGTAATCTTCAATTTTTTGAATGAAAAGTGTTGTTTTATTGCATTGCATAATGTTGGCGACCACAAACTTAAGAAAACTGGAAAAGTCAAACTTTATAGTTTCGGCAAACTTAATAATCAAATCGAACTGACAGTCAAGCTTTTGACTAAATGGCGATGTAAATTGGACTAAAAAACTGTTAGGCGAATATATTAAGTCAATTTACCTTTGTAAAGCAAGGTTGAAACTTTTCAATAACTTTGGCGATCATAATTAATTGATTTGGCGAAATGATTAGCCAAGTGGGTGACTGGTGATCAAACGCATTTCCATTGCAATAAGCGGGCACCTTTGATTACTGCTATTTTTGCAATGGCGATCAAGATTCCCTGTCATATCGTAATGAATGGGTATATCTCAATTATGGCAATATCTGCAATGGTGATCAAGACACCTTATCATATCGCAATGAATGGGCGTATCTTGATTATGGAAACATCCGCAATGGCGATCAAGATTCCTTATCATATCGTAATGAATGGGCGTATCTTGATTATGGCGGCATCCGGAATGGCGATCAAGACACCTTATCATATCATAATGAATGGACGTATCTTGATTATGGCAACATAAAACCTGTACTTGGAGATATGTTATGACGAACAATGATAGCCAAATGATATTTTATTCTCAAACTGGCGACTATTACAGAATTCAGAGTATATATGAAAGCTCAAGATTGGTTACATAGTCCAGGCAACTTCTTTATCATGGCGGCCAACATATTCACTGGCAATACTTCTTCAAATACTCGGCGTTCCAGGGGTGAGGGAGTGTCTTCCCATTCATGTCTTCCAGTCAATAAGTTCCTGATCTGGATACTTTGATAACCTTGTAAGGGCCTTCCCATGTAGGACCGAGCTTCCCTACATTTGGTTCCTTTGTGGGTAAAGTAATTTCCGTAAGACCAGATCGCCCGACAGGAAAGATCTGTACTTGTCTTTTTGATTGTAATATTTGGCAACCTGATGTTTGTAAGCTGTTTGACGTATCTCAGCCCCCTCTCTTTTCTCATCAAGGAGATCAAGGTTGAGTCTCAGCTCGGTTTTATTGTTCTTCTTGTTAAAAATTGAGGTCCTGAAGCTGGGCATTCCGATATCGACAGGATAACCGATTCTGTCTCACAAACCATGGAGTAAGGTGTCTCGATGATAGGGATTCTGCTCGTCATGTGGTATGACCAGAGTATGCTTGGCAAGTCTTCCATCCATTCGCTTTTGGACTTTTCTAATCTCGTCTTCAAATTCCTTAGGATGGTCATATTGGTAACTTCCACTTGGTCATTTGCTTGGGAATGACTTGGCGAAGAGAAATGATGGGAGATGGCGAGGTCCGAGCATAATTGCTTAAACCCGTTGTTCTCAAATTGCTTGGCGTTGTCCGAGATTATGATTCTTGAAACTCCGAACTGGTAGATGATATTTTTCCATATGAAATTCTTGGCATTCCTTTTATTGATCTTGGCGAGGGGCTTGGCCTGTATCCACTTTGTAAAGTAATCAATGGTGACGATCAAGAACCTTTTTTGCAGAGGAGATTGAGGAAAGGGTCCAAGTATGTCAATTCCCCATTGGAAGAATGGCCATGGGCTAGTCATTGGTACCATCTCGGTATGAGGGAGGTGACTCACCGGAGCAAACCTTTGGCACTTGTCACACTTTCTTGTATATGTCGCCGCATCATGCTCCATCCTAGGCCAGTAGTAGCCTTATCAAATTACTTTCCTTACTAGTGACCTTGCCCCCGAATGATTTTCACAGATGCCTTCATGAATCTCTCTTATCACGTAATCTGCTTCGTCAGGCCAGAGGCACCTTAGGAGAGGACCTGAAAAAAATCGTTTATATAATATTCCTTGAAGAATGAAAAACTTTGCAGATCTGTATTGGATCCGGAGAGCTTGGAGTTTATCAGTTGGTAGTGTGCCATTCCGAAGATAGGCAATGATTTCGTCCATTCATGTCGGGTTTATTTCTGTTGGACAGACTATTTGGCGATCTCAATGCTTGGATTAGACAAGAATTCCAAGGGTATACTCCTATCCGCAATAAAATCGAAAGTAGAGGCGAGGTTAGCGAAAGCATCGACTTTCTTGTTTTCCTCCTTAGGAATTTGGTGAATTCTAAAATCTTTAATCCGTCCTGACATTGTTTTCACCTTGCCTAAATAAGCTGCCTTCCGAGAATCCTTGGCGAGGTAACTCCATGAACTTGGTTGACCACCAATTGAGAATGATTGAAGGTTTCTAGGGAATTTACTCCCAGTTCTGTTGCTATTCTTAATCCGGTGAGGAGAACTTTGTATTCGACCTCATTATTGTGGCTTTAAACCCTATACGAATGGCGTACTCCATTTGCTTGCTTGATGGAGTATGGAGAACAAGTCCAACACCGTAGCCATGCTGGTTGGAGGACCCATCTACAAATAACTTCCATCTGGAGAGCGCTTCATCGGAGTTCTATTCCTTTTAAATTCCTTCCTCGGGGGAATTACCTCGGGTTCTAGAGCAACATCATACGTGAACTCAACCACAAAACCTGCCAAGACTTGGGCTTGATCGCCATCCTCGGTCTGTATTCAACATGAAATTCACTGAGCTCAATGGACCATTTCAAAAGTCTTCCTGAGGTATCCGGCCATTGGAGAATTTGCTTTAAAGGCTGATCGGTTAGCACAACAATGGGATGAGCTTGAAAATAATGACGAAGCTTTTTGGCTGCGATCAGAAAGGCATAGACGAGTTTTTCAACCTTTAGATATCTAGTCTTGACTCCCATTAGGACTTTACTGATGTAGTACACTGGTTTTTGAATTTGGTCCTCTTCTCGGATAAGTACTACACTCACTGCTGTTGGCGAGACAGACAGATATATTATAAGTTCTTCGCCCGTAGCTGGAACAGTGAGCAAGGGTGGCGTGCCGAGATACTCCAATTGTTGGAATGCGTTCTTTGATTCTTTTGTCCATTGAAAAGCTTGATTCTTTTTTAGGATCTTGAAAAATAGTAAGCACTTGTCAGCTGATTTGGAGACGAATCTGTTAAGGGCGACAACTCGCCCAGTCAACTGTTGTACTTCACGAATGTTCTTGGGCAAGCTCATTGTGAGAAGGGCCTGAATCTGATCAGGGTTTGCTTCAATTCCGCTCTTGGTAATTAGAAATCCCAGGAATTTACCTAAAGATATTCCAAAGATGCATTTGGAAGGATTCAACATCATTTAGTACTTTCGTAGAATGCCAAATGCTTCCTCCAGGTGGGCGATGTGGTCAGCTGCTTTGACACTTTTGACAAGCATGTCATCAATATAAACCTCCATAGTTTTCCCAATCAAATCTTTGAATATTTTATTTATTAGCCTTTGGTACGTCACCCCAACGTTCTTCAAACCAAATGGCATAATCTTGTAGCAATACAGTCTTCTCTCCGTGATAAATGAATTCTTCTCCACATCGGGCAGGTACATTTTGATCTGGTGATATCTTGAGAAAGTGTCCATAAAACTTAGGAGCTCATGCTTGGACGTGGCGTCAACTATCAAGTCAATCTTTAGCAAAGGAAAACTATCTTTTGGGCATGCCTGGTTGAGGTCGGTGAAATCAATGCATACTCTCCATTTTCTCCCCTTCTTAGGGGCAATGACAATATTGGTGAGCTACTCTGGGTAATGGGCTTCTTTAATAACATTGGCTTTGATGAGCTTAACCACTTCTTCTTTTATGACTTTCAAGCATTCGAGGGTGAATTTTCTTCTCTTTGGGAGAACTGGAGTATACTCGGGATTGGTGAATAATTTGTGCATGGCAACTTGAGGATCAATGCCCGAGACATCGCCTTGTGACCAAGCAAAGATGTCAAATTTTTTTGTCAAAAAGTCCACCAAGGTGGAACAAGCAAGTTCAGTGCTGATCATAATGTGGCGATCTAGATAGTCTGAATGTATAGAGATTAGAGCAACTTCTTCAAGGGGTTTGGTGTTTTCGGTTTCTATAGGGTCTACCAGGGTAATCTGTTCCACCTCGTCCCTCAGCATCTCCATCTTATCATCGTCGATCTGTAATTGCTATTGGGGACTTGGGGCTGGGGAAGTTTCAGTCTTCATGGCCGAAATGAAACATTGCCTGACCATTTTTTGATCGCCTCTTACCTCGCCCACCCCTATAGAAGTGAAAAATTTCATTTCCAGGTAGTAGGTTGAGGTGATCACCCTAGTTCCTCCTAAAGTTGGGCAACCTAAAATTGCATTGTAGGGCGAATAGCAATCCACCACGATAAAGTCTTCCAAATAGTAATCTGGTGGGGTTTTGTCCCCAAGGTTACCGGCAACTTGATTCAACCGAGCGGTTGCATCGTATTTCCTCCGAAGCCTACCAGGGGAGTATGGAAGGGGTGCAACTTATCTAGCCCGATCTTCATTTTTTTGAACGCTGAGATAAACAAGATATCCACTGAACTCCCATTATCAACCAAGATCCTTTGAACGTTGAAGTTGGCGATGACGACTGAAACAACCAAGGCATCATCATGAGGGAGATGTAGGCCCCTCAGATCATCATTGTTGAAGGTAATAGGCGGGTGAATATCAACGACTGATGAGGATAGGTTATAGACTTCTTCCTCATCTTGCCCATTGGTACCCTTGGCGTGCCTCTTCCTAGACGAATTTGAACATCTATTGAATCCAAATCCGCCATGGATCACCTCTATATCACTAGCGTTTGGTCTGTTGTCGCCATATCTCCTCTCTAGGGAGTTGGGAGGTAGGCGATCAACAACATATTTTCTTAGATACCCTCTTTTGATAAGGTCGACTATATGTTCCTTTAGCTGAAATCAATCTTTTGTATTATACCTGTGATCTCGGTGGAACTCACAATACTTAATCTTGTTCCTTTTTCGAGGATCGGTCTTGAATTTTTTGAGTCATTTAATGAATTCTTTATGCTTAACTTTCGTGAGTAGTTGGGCAATGAGGGCATTGAGGGGTGGCAACACCAATTTTGGACGGCGAGGTGGAGTGCGAGGGCCCATTTCGTTGGTCTGTCTTGGATCTCGATTAGGCCTTTTGTTTCTCGCCTCTTCCCTATAATCGGATCGCATTGTGTCAGACTCCTTCCTTTTGTTTTCGTCTCGTCCTCGCCTTCTCCATTTGGCCTCGGCCAACTCCTCCGCGGCAATATATTTGTCAGTTTTGCTTTGGAGAGCGGACAAGGTCTTAGGGACATTTTTTGACAGGGAGTCAAATAGTGGACCAAGGTGAAATCCTTCCATCATGGCCATCACCACTACCTTGTCACTAAGGTCCTCAACCTTCAGGGCACCTTGATTACATTACTTCGTCGGAGTGTCCCTGGAGCGACATCAACCTTTTGTACGAATCCAGATGGTCCATAGGATTTGTCTTCCTTTCGTAGACCCTGGCTCTTATCACCCTCTCTGTGAACGGCGTTCGGTCTGCTTGATTAAAGCGTCCACGGTTACTAGAGGGCCAACTCTAGTATTGATGGCGTCAAGACGGGCGTCAAGATCCCTGATCTTTTGGGAGGTTGAATTGTCTCGGCGCCTGGACGCCT
>BRYF01000012.1:8090000-8092500 GCA_030159135.1 Actinidia polygama
TCATCGCCGCCGCAAAACCACCGTAGGTGTTTATCCTCGATTTTCCTTCCATCATCTCTCTAACGCACTACCCCACACTAAACAATTATCATGTCTTTGTTTAGCAAATTCGAATTGGTTTAAGATTGCTGAAACTGATGTCTCCAATATTGATTATTGAGGAATTTTGAAACAGAAAAATTCGAATTCTCAAAAAAAAAAAAAAGAATTAGTTAGATTTACTTCTTGAATGTGAAAAAATGCTCAACTAAATTATTCCAATGTGAAAAAGAAAATGCTATCAATTGTAATGTGTATTTCAAAATTTTAAGATGATTTGTTAAATCAATTTTTTTACTTCGTGTTAATTAAAGTTCAGCAAAATTTATTCTAGCAAAAATGTAAAAAATATTATTTCAAAATAGATTTTTTCCATATGGCAATTTGAATTATTCTCCTTTGATTTTGAAATAGAAACATCAAATGTGAGCAGAACTCTCTCCCTGATTTCTTAACTATGGAGTTTTTACAATCATCATCCTAGGAATAGATCCTAGTCATGCCTATTCCAGGGTAAATGACTTTGATCAAACAATCTATCCGAAGACGAAAGCAACAAAGAAAAGAAATTCACAGAGCATTAAATACCATTGAGATTAATAAAAGAGCAGTATCACAATATATCCGAAACGAAAGAGAGATTGACTCTCTTTATAAGAAATTATCTATTCTAACTGAATGATTGTTAGTAAATTTTATCTGAAATTATATCATCTGCTTGTCATCAATATTTCTATTTATGAACAAATTAAATATTATTTGCAGGCTTTTCAAAGGTCACCGCTGGACCCCGGTCGTGGTTGAGGAAAAAAACCAAAGCAGCCAAGTAGAGGGAAATCTGTACCACTTTCAATATATCCACTGTTATGGGGTAAACTACTCGCTTGTTAATATTCTAAGTTAACCACGCTGCTTGAGAGATCGTATCGCCGTATCTCTTATACAGTTTTGATCGCCCCTCGCGACATCAACATCGCTCACCTCACCATTGTGTGTGAGCTCGCCATGAGACAGAATTACAGTTAATCTCCATATCGGTCGCGCATCTCACCTGACCAGAAGATTTTTTCTATGGGGATTCTATCTCTATAAGGACTCCACTTCCATGAGACTCCTTCTTCATCACATCGCCTACAATTACGGTATGTTCTCCAAATGACAACTTTCTATTTTATCTCCGATATTTCTAGGATATACTTTCATATTCATCCTTCCGAGGATCTCGTCGTGATCCACTCATACGACCCATTGTCCACCGCCTATATAAAGGCCGCTCCCCCCATCATAATGAGGGATGGTTTTACTTATCTCTCGTATATACTGATAGCTCTACTCTCCATTTTGCTTAGCTTATTGTCGCCTTGGTCTGATTCGCACGCCGGAAGGGTTTTGAGCGGCTCACCCCGGCCGGTAACGTTTGTTCATTGCTGCACATGTCGCCTTGTTATTGCCGAGTTTCAGCACTGAGGTGAATATAGCAATATTTACTGTTAGTTGCTCGCCCTAGTTTTCTACCACAACATCCACCACTTGGATAAGATCATCCTTCCCAAAAACCTTTTTGACCCATTTCCTTTATGGTATAAGTATCATTTGAAGTTGAAAGGGAAAACCACAACCAAACCATTTTATAGGCCAAGACCTATTATGGTATTTTGCAGAATTTCACTTACCATGGATTTGGAGATGAGATTTCCAACTTTGTTTTAATCATATGAGCGGCTCACCCCGGCCGGTAACGTTTGTTCATTGCTGCACATGTCGCCTTGTTATTGCCGAGTTTCAGCACTGAGGTGAATATAGCAATATTTACTGTTAGTTGCTCGCCCTAGTTTTCTACCACAACATCCACCACTTGGATAAGATCATCCTTCCCAAAAACCTTTTTGACCCATTTCCTTTATGGTATAAGTATCATTTGAAGTTGAAAGGGAAAACCACAACCAAACCATTTTATAGGCCAAGACCTATTATGGTATTTTGCAGAATTTCACTTACCATGGATTTGGAGATGAGATTTCCAACTTTGTTTTAATCATATGAACATCCTCATCATTTAAAAAACATTTTTGGTTAGAGGGTGGGCTGAGTTTGATTTCGAAATCCAAAAAACTAATGTGGACACCATTGATAACTATGTTTCCTTATTTAAGCAAACACAAAAAGATAGTTTTATCTCAGGCCATAAATTAATCTAAAATAAATTAATCCCATACAGTTACTAAAACTCGTGGTTTAGGCCCAATTTCTAAATTTATCTATTGCAGATTTAGAAGTAAAGTTTATTGAGATCAAGAAAGAATAGTTTTGCTCTCGCTCCCCTCAAAAACCAAAGATTGTCAGAAGTGATATATCTCGATGGGATCCTCTCACTCCACTCAAGATCTTGGACAACCATTTTCATTCTTCTGTTTAGTCGGAGAAGCCCAGAATCTCGATGATGAAGAACTTCAGGATGCTG
>BRYF01000012.1:8100000-8107500 GCA_030159135.1 Actinidia polygama
TTTCTATTTATTAATATAGTTCAATAGAAAAATATTTATCAAATTAAACTCTATTTTTTTAATATTTATTAGGATAAATTTACTAAAATCTCCTTCTACATAATGAAAATATTCGAATAAAAATGAGTATTCGGATAAATTTATCATAATAAAGACAAAAAGTAAGTATAATTGAAAAAAAATAGAAGTGAAAATATCACTTGCCTAGTTAGTTTTTTATTTTTGACATAACAAAACAATTATAGAAATACACATAATGATAGTATATGAAATTTTTAAATAACGTGATCTAATTTAATTAATATGAAATGTGCGAAAAGTTTCTAAGCTTTTCAAGAAAAAAATATTTTCTATTAGAACACATTATTTAATAATATAATGTTTTATTTTAACAATTGAAGGGAAAAAAATTAATGTTTTAAAAAAATGAACTATTGTTATATTTGTTTCCGATTTAACATAAACTAAAAACATGTTTTTTTATTTATAGAAAAGTTATTTAATTTGAATAATTTATTTTAATAGATTTTTTATACAATAATATTAGTGAAATAATTTTTTGTTTTATTTAAAGAAATAAAAAAAAAGTTGTGGAGAGATGGAAAAATGCAAAGAAAAGAGAGGGGGCAGAGGGCGGGGCCAACATGCCCCCAATAGGAGTTCGGATCTTTTGAAGTGCGCCAAAGGTGAAGTGTTTTTGGAATGTATAAAACGATATGAGTTCGGAACTTTTGAAGTGCGCCGAAGGTGAAGTGTTTTTGGAGTGTATAAAACGATATCGTTTTGTACAGTCCATAAATATTTCACCTTGGCTGCACTTCAGAGGATCTGAATCCCCCAAATAGCTAATCAACAGACCCCATATTACGGGGTTCGTAAAAGGTCTTTTCACTTCTTAGATTTCATGTTAATGAGATTTAGATTTTTGTTCCACTAAATTGGTATAAAGATTTATCTTTTCTGCTGATATGATATTCTCCCCAAAAGATTCAATGGCTATTGATTGAAACGCGGAAGAAGCTAGAAAATAATGGCCATTGTCCAAAAGAAAAAGAATCATATGATTCATTCATGGAAGATAATAATGTGACATTGATGGTTTGGGGGAACTGATGATGCATAATGTCTTTTGTGTAACCAAGTTGATAAAAATTTGTACAATTTATGTCTTAATTATCCTTTGTCTCAAGGTCTTCTATTACTTCAATATTTTTTGAACTCGACATCCGAGTTACTGAACTATATAAATCAGGACTCAATCCCCACTTACTGTCTACAAGTGAAGCTCAATTAAAACTGGGCCAAAGTCCGTCCGTATGCATTGACCCAACACATAAATTGAAAGATATAAGTGAGAGTCGAATCCAATACCAAATGCTAGACTTGTTACCACAAAAGATATGCTAGAGGGACATAGATGTAATATTTATTTGAAAACAAGTATCAAAAAACAAAAACAAAAATGTGGAGCTACGCAAGTTATATTTCGACCCTCCAACTCACTCAAATTTTACTTTGATTCCTCAAGTTTCAATTGCAACAATTTTAACCCCAAACTTTTTGGAGATCTTCATTGTAGTCCTTCTGTCAACAATAATTGCTACCCTGCCATCTATTAAAAAAAACACTTTGGACTCTTCTAGTTTTGAAGGCCCGTTTGGATGATAGGATTAGAACTCTATAAGTTTGATTCTTGTTCTTTACTATTTTCTTTACCTTTTGTTTCCTTTTTGGTATGTGCTGATTGAATCATATGGGCCATAAATGGGCTCTTCTATAGCTATCTAAATCAAGAAAGGTGCATGCCCCAATTAGCAGGGCATTCCCACATTATTTCTTAGATGTGACCTAATAATGCCTACCAAGGCCCATATTGAGTAGTATTAAATGGACTATACAAAGAGTATGACCTACTCTAACTTTTATTTAAGGAAAAAGGAACGTGGATCGCACCCAACTTCCCCTCATGAGGCTTGAACCCGCAACTTCCATGAGGGAAAGTTGGGGCAATGCCACTAATCTACAAGGGAATTGGCATAGCTTTGTTGGCTCGTCCGTTTTGCATGACCTTAAGGGAAGTTTGAAGATGGTGCATGTGGGGTTGTTTGTTTGAAGGAAGAGAGGAAGAAAATTGGGGATAAACACTCGTGGCGGTTCTATAGCTGCGTTGGTGGCTTCAACTTGTTGTATGTTCAATCAGCAATGCCCTAACTGCAATCACCGAAATAGTGAGATCGGCCGCCGGAGCTATTTCCGAGAAACGGGCCTCCGACGATCAAGTTAAACGTCCGAAAATATATATAGAGAAAGTGTATGTATGTTCTGATAGCAAGGTTGTGCGGATCTTTATGAAAATAATAGTTCTCCTTTTATATCCTAGCTAAGTGTGTGCCTCGATGCGCTAGCATCTTGTCACTAGACAGATTGTAGCTCGGCGCGTACCCATACGCGCCGACTGTTGTGTCAGTGAGTAGACGGCTGACCTAGCCGTGCCCCTACGGCCTGGCTAGTAGCCCATCATCAACTGCCGACGTCTCTATCCGAGCTTGGGGACTATCAAGAGAAACTCTGACATGCAAGTCACTTTCTGTCTCCTCACACCTCTCGGGATTGCCGCCGGCCATTGCGCCACGTCGAAGCTCCAGTGCAGTTATTATTCCGAGCTTGGTAAATAGCGATAGCTCAGGGGTAATGATGGCCTTAGCTCGGACAACAATTGTTTTCGGTAACAACTGCTCCGAGCTCCATCGGCGATAGCTTGGCGGCGATTTCTGCCTTAGCAAGGCCAGTGTACAAGTGTCTGCACCGAACTTTGGCGCAGAGGACCATTGCGCTTACTTTATAGCGATAGCCCGTCGGGGGATCTATGCCCTAACATGGCCAAATCACGTCATTGTATAATTTGTCCCCTTATAGTGCCTTTCATATATTTATTTACATAAGAGAATTTTAGTTATATATATGATGCTTGTATATAATATATTAACAGACATTTTCAGGAACAAAAGGTCAACAAGATAAAATCAATTTCAATGAGAAAATATAATTACAAGATTTCAGAAAATATAAATACTCAAAAATTAAATCCAGACAAATTCTAGCCATGACGATGATAAAATCAAATTCACAATATATCCAATAAGCAATAGTGCCAATTATAAAGTCTCTAAATCACAAAGACTAATTAATTGGGTAAACCGGACCCTACAACAAACAAAAAATAATCTTATTTTGGACCTATTATAAAGCGTACTAGAGATTTGGGGCCCCAACTTTTATTCTAAATTAAGAGGCCTAAAATCACTGTTTCATGTGCTTTAGCTCAGGGCCAGACCTAGCTGCTTACTATTTGATAAAAATAGTTCAGTTCAATTATATATATCGCTAATTCTCATTTCGATTAGTGAAAATGAGAATTAATGAAAAAGACGATGTACCCATATGCAAAGAACAAAAAGTGTGGTGTGATCAACAACAGCTTCTAAGATTATTGTTCTGCATCGCACTAATTCTCTTTTCCAATAATCGATTTATAGGTTGATATTTGCTCGTCTTGTGTTAATTACTACAAATTAACAGAGGGAACGATTTATTAATTATCGGAGGATGTGTCATATGTGTGTGTACAATTTATACATGTCCAAAACGTTATAGATGGTGAACGGTTGCATCTCTTCTTTCTGTTTCTCTTCGTTAACTGCATTACAGATTTGTTCCTCTTCTTATTTCATTTTCATTTGAATTAGAGTTAACAATTTTCTATAAACGAGAGATCGAGTTATGGACACATGACAAATATTTCCAAAAAATCATGCTCTAAGAACAACGATATATATATATATATATATATATATATATATATCAATTTGTTTTTGTAATTTTAAATCATTACAAAGTTTTAAACCTTCCTGGACTATTGTAGCATTTATTTGTCCATAAGTGTAGGATTCATAATCTACTACTTCATTGCTTCCTTTTAAAGCTTGTCTTACTCTTTCAGCAAATAAGCTAGGAAGACCATCAATAAATTTAGTTTTCCAATAAACTGAATTAGCATCTGCTCTTAACATTATCTTTGCTAAGAACACATCCTTATACCATCTAAAATGTGCTAAAGATAAGCGCTTAAGATTTTGAATTAAATATCTCTGATATTCTTCACTATTTAATACAGTTCCTATAAAATGTAAAATTATAGTCTGTACCAATGTGTAAACAACATCACTTTGCATTATATTTTCTCCTGATTCTTGAGGTTCATATTTTACTGCATTAAGTATTTCACTCTTTTGGCCTCCAGTGAGAGAATTATCCCACCAACCTCTTAAGGTTCCTGTAAATCCTGTAATTATTAATATAGCGCATTCCTTATCTCCATTTCCATTAACCTTACATGCAGTTGCATAAACCATCATTTCATGCACTACATTCATTATTTGAAATTCTGACATACCATCTATTTCCCAGCAATAAATATTACTGCCAGAATAGAATTTCATTGGATGTTGACTATACTCTTCAAATAAAATATCCTAAGGAGTTGGTCTAGGATAATAATGCCTACCAGATCCTTTAAAACTGGTTTCTCCATGTTTATCATAACATATCTTATTATTTTGTAAATTATTATTTTGAAAATTTAAAAACATATTTTCTAAATCTTCAATATCTTTTAAATTAGTAGGATCAAATTTTAACATATTAATTTGCAGTCCTTGTAATTTAATTTGTAATTCTTTTAAGAATTCATTATATTTTTTACTATCTCTAAGAGCTATTTTACTTATTTTCATAGGTGGCTTTATACCTACAGGTTCAATACTAATCGATTTCCTAGGGATATTTGCCCTATCCTTTTCTTTAAAGGAAATCCTTTCCTCCATTGAGGTAATATTTTCCTCAACTCTCGTTAATTGATGACTAATTGTTGTTAAATTTAAATTAGTCCAATTATTTTGTTTTATTATTTTATCACTATCCTTGTCTCCTATAGGAAGAACAAAAGCAGTAGCATCAAAGGTTATGGGTTCTCCAGCACTATTAGTGCCATATTCCATAGCAATGGAAACTGTAGGTGGGTGAATGGTCCTAATAGACCTTCCATCCTTAGTTTCCATTCTTTGGAATATTCTTCTAAAACACATATATTTTTATCAGTATAACCATAATTTTTTAAATATTCAAAATATAATTTTCCACAGTGTTTATTTATAAACCATTCTAGGAAAGGAATCAATTTCTTAACTTTCTCTAAATGAATATAATATTCACTTTTCATTTCATTTATGAAATTCTTACCTAACTGTTTATACATCCTTACAAAACCTTCATACTTAGGTTGCATAATGTCATTTCTCATTACATCCCTTAATATATGATGGTATTCACCATCTATTCTAAATATTTCTTCTATCATATCGAAAAGTTTACTTCACTGGCAGAGGGGATATTCTGCTCCTTATATACCCCATGTGGTATCTGGTTTGGAGATATCCTAATTCCTTCTACAGATATATTGTCATCCATAGGATCACTATTTACCGATTGAGCACTAACCGAAGGTCTAGCACTAGACAGTGGTATAGATACCTTATATGGTGTTTCTGAATAACTACGAGTTAATTTAGGAATTTCTTTTCTGAAATTTAAGAAAACTTCTCCATCAGAGTGTTCAACTATTGATTCAATATCCCTATGTATAATAGGTTTAGGGGGTATAGCCCTCTGAATTCTCCATCTTTCAGGAAATTCTATATCTTCCCATTTAATCAACTTATTAGTTGCAGTAAATGAATTAGATAACATATTTGACTCTATAAGAGTAGTATAACCTAGATTATTACCTACTTGTTTAACATTAGGTGTTAAAGTATTCATAACTTTAAAGTATATGCGATAAATAACAGCAACAGTTTCAGATTCAGGCAAAAAGTCATAACCTCTTGTTAATAATTTTAATTGAACAGAATCACATATATGTCTATCTGTCAAAGATAAGTTAGATTCGGATTAAAATATACAGGGCCATGACATAAACTGGTCTCTACTGCTCCCATTATGGAAGGAATCCAATTAAGACATCTAGCATCTCTTAAAGTAGCCTGTATACATGCATTCAAACCTAATAAAGTTAAAGGTTTAAAAGCAACTTGGACAAGGCCAATATGTAGAAATTTATACTTTCCTCTATATCTAATAATATCTCGAGGATTAATTAAATTTAATTCTTCATTATCTTGATCTAGACTTAAGGTTTGTTCCATAGTTTTAACAGCCATACTGCTAATTAATTCAAACATACCTTTCTTGTATATAGTACTAGGTTGAACAGTAGGAATAGTCCATTTATTTAACTGTTCTCTAATATTTTCATATTCAATTAGGTTAACATTCTTAACAGAATCATTGCTATCTAATCTCTGCATATCAGAAATTTGAGAAGATATCTCAGTATTACTAGAACTTGATATATGATCGGCCATGATGTAAATAAATCTGTTAGCCTTACAGGTTTTCTCTGAATCCTAGAAAGTTTTTTTTTTTTTTTCAATCTTTCATTCTTTTATAGTGGAAATAACTGAATTATTTGGAGATTAACCATGGATACTTCGGTCAACGATTTACAAGCTTACAATGGACCTTAACAGCCTCAAACGCCTTTCCGGCTACAACGGCAAACAGGTCACCCAGCTCAACACGACAAGTTGAATCATCCATTATTAATCTGTTAATAATTCTTTCCCACTTTCTTAAGAATAAAAGGATTTATTAAAACACATAATCAAAACATTAAAACAATAAAACTTCCATGGATCAGAGTAGTACCTGTTATAGGCTAACAGAGATAGTTAGCCGACTATCATTGTAGATCCAACAATGGCTTTGATACCAATAAGGCGGAAGACTGAAATAAGAACCAATAAGGCGGAAGACTGATATATAAAACTGATATTTTATTTAAACTGAAGAAGAGTATGTTACAAGAGAGAAAGAGGGAGAAAGAACTTAGAAAGAGAGAAGATAAGATAGTATGCCTTCACAAAGGGGAGAGGCTCCCTTAAATAGATAAAGAAAAAACTCGTCGGGTGCTCATTGGGCCCCATCATCACGAGCTTCTTACTTTTACAAAAGGAAAAAGAACGGCATTATTTTACTGACACAAACAGCCAATTCTAGCCAACACAAGGAAACAAAATACTTTTTTAAAAGTAAACAGCTCCGAGGATAAGGGAATCTGATACTTTTGGTGGGATTTGATGAATTATCTCCTGGGACGTCTCCTATCTTCTTTTAAAGAATGCCAAAATGAAGCAAGCTCATGCTATTCTTCATCTTCAGTATTATGTTCCAGATCATCCTCTGGATCTTGAGACTCTCCAGCTAATATAGTCTCTTCATTATCATCTCGAATTGATCCCATAGATGAATCTTCTTTACAAAAATTAGAAGAAAATTGATCTTTAAAAAAGAACATACATTTCTTCATTAATTCATACTCAG